>JAHREE010000220.1:383281-554492 GCA_033628505.1 Tringa tobata
GACCTTTAAGGTCATCGAGTCCAACCTTCATTGTTGCCAAAACCACCACCAAACCGTGTCCCTGAGCATCACATCTATCCATCTTCTAAGTATCTCCAGGGGTGGTGATTCGACCGCTATCCTGGGCATCCTGTTCCAATGTTTGATAACCCTTTCAGTGAAGAAAATACTTCTTACTGTGTTACGTGTGGAAGATATTTAGGTCTTTGTTGTTTATGGGCAGACCCGTTAGCAGTGTCTCTATTTAGGGTTAGACGATGCTTTCCATGTTAAGATCTGGTTCCAATTGCTTGTAGCAGGGCAAATCATAACCATTCAAGTGGAAATATTCCATGCTGCTTTAGGCTTAATTGGTTTCTTTACAGAAACTTTCTCTTACAATGATTTCTGATAAGATCCAGTAATTTATGAGGATGAGAAACTGACATTGCTCTTTGTATACATTAACAGTATCCCTAAAATATTTTTTTTAAAGACTATTTCTGATAAAAATGAGGGTTATGTGTTTTCCTCTGTCATAATGCAGTCCAAATTTGGCCACATTGTAAGCTCTGGAAGTCCATAGTTTGTATAGTGTATGTAGAGAAATTTGAGAATTTGCTGAATTTGCTTTTTATTGTCTTTGTTCAAGGCATTTTTCAACAACTGTTGCTCCTCACTGGATTGGTGCTGGCAAAAGAAATCCAGAACTGAGAGATTCTCTGCACTTCTTTGAGAGCTGCCTGGTGGTGTCCATATAACGTGGAGTTGGAAACTGCTTGGACTGGAAAAAGCACCAAGAAGTAAAAATGGATCTCAGAGGGTGAGAGAGGGAGCAGTTCAGGTCCAAGAGGTAACTACTGGAAGATGGGAAAGGCATTATCAGTCTGTACATACAACAAACGAGGGAGTATGATTATTTTGCAACAATCCTCCTACACTCTGACAGTTGCAGAAGTTTGCTGTCCAAAAGGTATCCTGGTATCCAAAAGGAAGAGCCTCTCCAGACTAAGATCAAAGCAATGTCTACTTTCACCTCAAAATTATTTTGGACGGGATTGGTTTTGTACTGCTTTTAACTGCCTTATGGGAATCAAGGATACTGTGCTGTCTGGCTCAGCATTTTCTGCAGGCTTACAGCTTACTCTAAAAGTAGTATATAATTCCGAAAATACTTAAATAGTTAAAATATTTAAATCAAAAAGGGAAAATATATAAATAAATCAGAGATTTCTAATTTTTTATGGGAAAGGAAAAAGCCAGATGGAAGTCCAGAGCATTTAAAATTAAGTTCATCCTCCTTTTGCAGCATGGCATCTCGCCTCAGTTCAGAAGCACAGCCAATACTTCATCAGTAGTGATGTAGCAACATCACTGAAGCAACATGGATAAGATGCACTGTAATTTGCGCTTGGTCTTCTTTAACCTTCAGGTGACTTTCATAACATATTTATGTTAAACTTAAAAGTTTCCTATCATTTTTGAGTACAAGCAAACTTAAGTTTAGAGACACAATCGCAGAAAAGAGATTTCTGTTTGAATTTTTACTTATTAATTCAAGAAGTATTTCAGCCTGTCCGTCCACTTGTGGATTTGTTATGCAATGCCTTTAATTTTGGTGGGGTGTTCTGAATATTTTAACACTTTTTGTCCTATGTTCATGGTAATTATTTATTGTAAGATCAACAGTCCAGTCTCTAATTTGGTTTTTTGTGCAGTGGTTCTTAAGAAGTTTTCTTCTCATGTGGTTTTGAAAATGTGATCAAAGCACTAACAAATGTTGCCTAAGGAAAAAAAATCTCCAAAATACATCTGAAATGTGTGAACTGAACAGGCCTTTCAATGGTGGTGTTAACTCTGAAACATAAGTATAACAAATGTTGATGACGATAGCTGTTCTACCGTTGATCTCTTTTTCAGAAATGCACGTTCATCTTGTGTTCACAGCACAATAATAAGGAAAAAAAAATACAGATTTTGTAATTCGTCTTAAATATCAAGTCCTAACTCTTGGTATAGAGGGAATTTTCAGCTGTTAGCCTGTGCAATTTGGATTTTGAAATTGAGTTCGCTGAAAGTTTATATGAAGCCAAATCCTTCTATTATTACATACCTTTCAAAATCTGTCCTTCGTGAGCTCTTCAATGAATGCTTATAAAAGCTTTTTCATGGGTTTTCTTGATAAATCCTTTACATATTGCTGCTTCTAAATATATTTAAATAACTTTAATGAGAAATCAGTTTAACACTGAGCATTAGCATGTAATGCATTGTTTCACACATTTCTCAGAGAACAGATTGTGAAACTAGTACGTGTGGGCTGTTGTAAGATAAACTGCTTATGGGCAAATTGGGCAACAAAATAGGGAAGTAAGGATTCATAACAAAGAACTTTCTTGTGGCTAATTACTTGTATAATTCACAGCTTGACTAGCGAAATGGTACATGATGATCTCTTCCCAGTAATTTCTGAAAGTATTTTGTTATTGGAAATGTCAGGAATTGATACCAAAATTGGGCAGAGTGGTGCCTAGGAAGAACAGTGGAAAGAGTAATAAGAATCTGTCGTGTTCTGTCTGGAGTGCCTGGAGTTGTGGTCTCATGTTGCAAGATCAGTGTCTTGTACTGGGCTTTACAACGTATTTTATTTTTGTGGGGTTGTGGGGTTTTTCTAGGGGGTGCAGGGGAGAAGAATCCATTTCTGCCTTAGGTTACCTATTGATTAACTGGGGATAAAGTTGCCCACATTTGCTACAGAACTTTTTCAGCTGTTAATGTTATATGTAAGAATTAAGGTAGAGGAGGGGAAGAGCATGCTGGAAAAATATATAAGATGGGCTGACTAAAAAAGATTAGACCTAGAAATACAGATCTAAACAATCTAAGTTATCTGTGTTTTTAAACAAACAAAAAAACCCCAACAACCAGTTAAGGCAATCCTTGCAGATCAAAGCCCTCTGGTAGGGCAAAAGTCTTTTATTACTTTGGGGGTGATTTTAAAAAGAGAAAAAAAAAAAAGAATTTGTTGATAAACAATTTAAAAATCATGTTTTCCTAGACATAGGATGTAGAGCAGGTGATATTTCTGTTCAGTTTCTTATGCCTTTTATTCTGCACCATGCATTTCTTCTGCATACCATAGACTGTTCCTACTTTTGATTAAAAGTGTGGTTCAGAGGCTGATTTATATGAATAAGGCAAAAACAAATACAGTGTTGCATCTGCACTAATAAATGGGAAAATGATGGGCCAACAATATTAATGAAAAGAAACATTCAACTGTCTTGTATTATCCCATGTTCCCCTTTAAACTCCTGGGGCAGCCCTCCTGTTTTGCTTTTTATAGGCCCATCATTATAGGTTCTGCCAGAAGTGTTAGTTTGTCAACAAGACTGAGCGTTCTGCAATCAAAGGCAGCCTTCCAGCTGCTCTGTGAGATGTATATTCCCCCTGCCTGTGGTTTCCCTCAATTCAATTTGAGATTCATTTTCTCAAGATGTTTTGAGAAATCTTAGCAAAAATGTCAACAAAACCACTTCATAAGGGAATAATGGATGAAAATGCCTAGCTCTGTCCTGGGAAAAAAAAAAGCATCCTTACTAATATAGGGGAGGAGTCTCATCCTTTATGTCAGGTCTTCTCAGCTGGACCAACAGGCTTGAGTACATCACTTTTACCACTCACTGAAGCAAAGTGCGTACATAAAAGTGTTACAAATCACAAAGGGATTTTACTGACAATGTCATTAAAATCACACCACATTCTTTGTGATTCTAAACATTTCTATATCATCCAAGTCTTCGGAGGGTGGCTTCACTCTCTTTTCCTGCCTTGTAAATTCTTTGTTACAGGAATTGTTCATTAATTCATTTAGACAGACCTTGGCACCTACTCTCTACTATCAACTGCTCCCTGGGCCAATGTTAAATGTTATTTAATAAGCAGTTTTCTTAACCACGTATTTTATAAAGTAGCACACTTCCAATCTTTGGCCCAAGCCCGTGTCTATTTAATGATACCAAGATGTGTCTGAAGAGCATCCTCCTCAATTCTGTGTAATTTTCATTGTCAGTGCTTTATTTTAAATTGCAGCCATCTGTTAGGAGCCTGCACTCCATGGGTTAAAGTGTATTTTGATATTAGAACAGGCTTTCATTATGTTTTCCCCTCTTCCTCCCTTCTCCCCCTCCCACAATTTAGAACTTTAAGCTTTCCAGTTAAGCTATTATGGTGGCCATAAACAGGTGCGTGCTTTACAGAGGGTCTCATTCTGTGCTTTCCACTGGCGTCCCTGGCCTTCTGAACTCCCCTTTGCTACCTCCTTCCCCCTCAATAATTTTTTATGAATGATAGCTTTTCAACACCCTGGGAACAGCTTGTTGGGAAAAACACTCTTCATGGGGTGCAGTCAGATCCTACACATTTCTTCAAGGGAGTTTTATGAAAGGAATGGTCCTGTGTTGCATGTATGACGTATGCGTGGACCCCCCCCCTCCCCGCTCACTCCCCTACCTCCTGACTCTAGGATTCACTGTGATAAATTTGCTTTTTAATAATGCCAGTAGACCCTCTCACCACAGGTGCTTCTCAATTAAAATCCACTTTGTTTAAAAACTGGAGACTTGTTTAACTGAGCCCCTGGTGTGAGTTGTCAGATCCCAGGATAGGTGACAAAAATAGATTGGTGCCCCTCTGGAGCTGCATTGAAAATACCGTATCCCAGGGTACCAGAGGGCAGCAGCGCTCTTAAAACAAATCTGCAAGTTTGAGAAGCCCTGGGTGGAATCCCTGGGAGTTGTCGTTTTCAGCATGGGGCTTTTTTTAATCCATCTTTTAGCATTTTGTTTTGTTCCTGCTAACCTTCTCACACCCTCCGACCTCGAGTACTTCCCCCTTTTTTCTACTATTGATTTGGCTGTTTAGAAAATATAAAAGTAAAAGGAATATTATTTTTTTCCAAGAACAGTCTCTCTTTGCTTAGTACTCTAATGATATTTGCAAGCAATGAATTGGAATAGCAAAGTGGGGTGGGAGGAAGACCTTTTATGTATTTTTAAAAAAAAAGCCTAAAGTGTTAGAATTGGGATTTTTTATTTTTTTTTCCCTTATTGTCTTTTTAAACAGAAAGGAAAACTTACTTTTGGGTGATCTGATCTTTTCCCTGCCCTCTTAGCTGTGTATTTTTAGCATTTTGAACACATGTGATGTCCTCAGATATTGCTTACCAAAGCTCTTTGGAATAACTATAGAGGGTGGATGGGATGACTCAGGGGACTGGTAATTGAATATGGAGCCTTTTCACCTCGAAGTCACTAGTTTGAATCTAACCCAAGTTGCTAGCAACCTAGTGGTTACCCTCAGATGGCTGTTTAGTGGCCTGTCTGAAGTGAGTTGGTGGTCTCAGTCCAGTTTTTCACAAACAGCTGTCCACATCAGAGAAACCACCATCACAGTTAGTACTAATTAGCAGCTTTGTTGGCAGTATCGGTAAGTGAGGCGAAGGACTGAATTAGCCATTGAGCTGTCTTCTGCTGTTAGAGGTGGTCTCTCCAAAACAGAGCCAAGGCACCCTGCTCTTGGAGTCTTGCAGCAGCAGCAGCTTGGTTTTGACACTGTCTGGATTGTGTGTGCATGTGGATTTTCTCCCTCTGAGGAAACTACAACTTTACGTACTCGCACAATATCACGCTGTGAGCCGTGTCCCCAGTTTGGTTGGTTTTGCTTTGCCCTCTGCAGTTCATCAGTTCCTGGGTTAGGGGGAAACTCCGTACGTGGTGGTTGGACTTTCCCATGCACCCTTTATCAGTCAGATTATTTCCGTAATACCTCTGCTAGATCTACCATAAATAAGATTCTTCACATTTCAGTCCATCTGTTTCAAAATGGCAATGGCACTGATGGTAGCTGTTGGTTACAAAAGTTTCCATTACTGCCCCATCATTTTGCAGTCCTCTTCTGAAGTGGTTTTCCATTTTATCTCTGCAAAAAATTTTGTTCTTTTCTGAAGCTACATCAAAGTGTAGTCATTCTGAAAGTGTAAGAATAATAAAATAGATAAATCTGACCTTTTAAAACACCTTGTACCTAAAAAAAAAAATTATAAAAAAAATCTTGCAATCAGTATCTTGTATTTTGGGAGGTTTAGGGTATAGCCCTCATGTGTACTCTGAATGGTGCATTAATGGATTCCAAAGCCCACAGAGGATCCCTCTGCTGGTAGTAAGATTTTGGGTCAATGCATAAGTCTATCCCTGGTAATCCAATTGCAAGATCATAAAAATTTTCACTTGTTAAAAAAGTAAACATGGTTTACAACATTTTAAGTTGTAGGCCATTCTTTCTGAAAATGGAGAATTCAGTATGCATACTCTGAATTCCATTCAGGGGAACAATAGTAACACAATTCTAATCAAAATACAGTGGTTTTCCTCCCAAGTGCTAAACTAAGCCCCATAGGAACCCATTTCTGATATATTTTTTTTCCCTGACTTAATGTCAACAGTAGTTTCTGCAAAAATAAATTCTCCCTCAAAGTATTGGCAGCCCAAATACAAAAGCCAAAACTGAAGGTAACAATAGTGACCTTAGAAGTTTTTCTTTTCTAACTTGAGAGAAATTACTAAAGTGAAGAGCGCAAATAGAACCAATATGGATTTTTAAGCTTTTGATTCCTGGTGTTGGTAAAAGGGTAAGGAAGAATCTTAGGAGATTTACATATTGCCTTTTGAAGAGGACAGGGTTCTTCTTTGGGAATCTGTGCTTTAAGTTAGGGGTAGCATCATGCTGCACACTTCCAAGTAACTAGTGAGGCTGACTACCATCTCATCATTGCTAGTCACGCACTGATAGATGATTGGGTCAGACTTCATTGGGACTGGATTAATTTTGTGTATCTTTCAGGAATACGGTTTCTTTTTAGCCAGCAGGAGGATATAAAGAGGCAGGTGGGAGAGCAGCGATCTAGCTGGGAACGGCACAACTGGAAACAAAGAGAAGCCCAGCTCCAGGGCTTTCTGTTGTGTTTTGGACAAGCTCAGGAAATTAACTCTTTTGAGCTGATTGGAAGGGTCTGCAAGGAGAATCCTACACTGGCTGGTATCTTGAGCTGTCCAGAAAAAGAAGCAAACAATGGTTGCTGTTTACAAGTTGGAAAAAGTTAATTAAGCCAAGAAGGTGTTTGAAGTTATTTGCCTCAGTTGTGAAATAGATGTATAACTAATCAGGAGCCCGTGGTGGTAGAGCATTCCCTCATTAGAGCTCAGGCAGAAAGGAGGACTGTACACAACACTGCCCTGAAAATGCCTCTTCGAGTAAGTGTTCACAGCAGAAGTACTGGAAGTCTGGAGGAGATGAAGTCTTCTAAATAATGATGGGTTTATGGAGGAGGTCATGCTCTCCTCTCACCTAGGAAAGAGATGGCAAGAAGTGGAAACAGTTGGCAAGGTCAGTCTGTCTTGTTGTCACAAGAGTGGCAGGAAGGAGGCCTCCAAACAAACCGAAGCCCCGGGAGTGAGGCAATCACCGTTTCTTCCTGTTCACATCAAATTCCTGTTCAAGGCATTTCCAAATAAGGGTTAGGGACTGAGCGCTGCAACCGCAAGATGACAGTGCAATGCTGTTAAAACCAAGACTCCTTTTTCCTTCTACTTAAAATAATCTATGTCCAGCCATGAATCAAAGCGCCTCTGTAACCTGCCATGCTCTGAAGTAGACTGACAGAAACATACACAAATTCTCCTGAAAAAATAAATGATGAAAAAAGCTTTATCTGGCAATTCCAGAGTAAGAATGATTAGCAAGTTGCACTGTTGAGTTAACATGATTTTAATCATGTGCTGCTTGTTAATCTCAAGGGGGAAAATGACATGATATGTCACTTACGTGAGCACAAGGCACACAAAAATCACACAGCAACAGCATTTTTTGCATAGTGGTACCAGTAAAAACAAAAAAGAAAAAGAGAACAAGGAGCAGAATTTCCTGGCTAATGTAAGTTAGCCTGAGATCAGTGCAGCTTTAGCAAAGAGCCATGGAATACTTGTTCAGTTGCCTCACTGAAAAAACACCAATATGATACTGAGGAAAAGAAGGAAAGAGCAATTTTAACATTTAATGTTAAGGTAGTGCTGTCAAGACAGGAGCAGCTTTTAGTTTGCCAGTACTTGAGCCCACTTTCACTTTGTATGAACTTCTAAATATTCAGGAAACCTTTCAGTGATGTTTTGATCTCCAAAGCGATCTGATGGCCTAAATGTCCATACCCAGTAATTAAACCAATAAATTCAGAGGCCAGTCTTTAAAGTTCCGAGTTTCAAATGCTGCCACTAGTGCATTATTCATGGATTTGGTTTTTGCCTTTGATATCTCTCTATGGTGTCATCTATATAGCGGAAAAGAACCCACATCTGTCTGTTTACACCGCCCTGGAAATTCCTGTGGGCAACCAAAAAAGTCGACCACAAATAACTGCTGGGCTACCAACAAACATAGTATCTGGAGAGCCTCCACCCACCTGCCATTGAGCAGATTTCTAAATCTTATTTGAAAATGGCAAAAAACAGATTAGGGTAGGAGGGAGAAAGAAAGGGAAAGCTGGCAGAAAGGACTAATTTCAAAAACTAACCTGAAATTAGCAGAACTATTGTAGGATTGATGGATTGATTGATTTTAAGTGGAGTAGGTTATATAGGCCCTGAGCTGAGCATCACATCATGACGGTGCGTCTCATTGAATCAGATCATTTGACTCATTGTGGGGTTTAGGGTTGAACTCCTTCGTGCTAAGACTGTGCAGGTTCTCCTGAGTTGCATCTTGAGGAAATGTGGATAGAAAACATCTCATAAAGCATTTTGAATATTCAGGAAAAATTCTGCAATGGGGTGCTCGGAGAGAAGTCAAATTCCAGTTTTGCCCTAGACAGTGGGGGCTCTCTGGCCATTCTCACTTTAACTGCAGGGTATCTTTACATTATTATGGATCTCATTGGAGGGAGTTACAATTTCCATGGGTTTGAAAAGCTTCTCGACACATCCAGTGATGCATTCCTAACCAAGGCCTTCATTCACACATATTATTTTTTTTATGTGTGTACCCAAACAAAAGCATTTTGAGTAGCCTTCTCAAAAATCAGTAAAAGGAGTTCTGTACTTAAAAATAGGCATCCCACCAAGCTGAATCTCAGCCTGTGACTCTGCATCCTTGAGCAGTATGGAAAATACTCATTAAGTTGATCCTGCATTGTGCTACTTGGTTTGCAATGTTCTTGGAGTTCTTAACTCTGCTTTGACTGTTATTCATCATCTCTCACTAACATTCAGTTCATCAGATGTTCCTCTTTAATGTGATACGATTTAGAAAATAAAGCCATAGTGCAAATGTTGTGAAGATTTCATTGTCCGTAAATAGTTTTTTAGTCAAATGTTGTGTCTGGTTTTGAGCCTTTAATTCTTGGTGAGATAATTTCTGTCTGATGCAGATCATCTTGTGTACTGCAGTACACGGCTCTTATGTTGACATGTCCCCTTGGAAGTCTGTTACTCTTAAAGCTTTTATTTCCTGCATCTGAATAACAGTGTTTCCTTTCTAGTTGTGTTCTGGTTTTTTTTTTTTTCATTTTTTTTTAGGTAGCATGTAATAATCATTTTTTATGAGGAGACATTTACATTTGGCAGGAGCTTATGGCTAGGTGGCAATACTGTCCACATCCTGGACCCCTTAAAAATGAAAGCTAAAGTTTTTTTAAAAGGTTTTTTTTTTATCTATTTTTTTTCTTAGTCTTTCTCTTAAATCAGAAACTTAAACTTAATTATTTTTCTTTAAATCATGAAACCTCCAATTTATTCATGTCATCTGAAAGTCTAACCAGTTTTGTGATTTGGGGTGCCTTTTTGACTTTTCCTGTCTCCCTCCCTTGTTCTGTTTATCCTTATTGCAGAAGATGGCCACAATTCCTCCATTTCGTGCAAATTAGAGGTAGTGCTGGGGTCCCTGGCAAGTTCCCAATACAGGTCTCAGATGACTTAAATCCTTCCCATGGGTACATGGACATATTATTGAGCAATTACATTCTCTTATGGCAGTCATCTGTGGAATAAGTAAACTGCCTCTATTAGCCACACAATGATATCATGCACCATAAATGCATGCTTGGCCCCCATTGTGTCAACAATCAGTTACATTCTCAAAGGAAGAAATGTGAATATAATTCTAAAACTACACTGACTAATAACCAGGTCAGTTTTATTACCTGTTTCTACCTTGAATGTCAAGATTAAATTTGATTTAAAAGACTACCATAGAAGGAGAAGGCATATAGGTAGGCATAAAGTTATTATTTATTTGCTGTAAATATATTATTAACTTCTGGGATGAGCAGTGGAAAGGGAGGCCAAAAGAGGAAAGGGATTTGCATTTCGGTTTTTTTGTTTTTTTTTTTTTTCTAAACTGACTAAATGAAAGTTAGTCATAAAGATAATTTTCTCATCAATAGCTTTTGCAAGACTATGACGTATGTTACTGATCATTCATGGATCTGCTTGCACAAGCAGAATATTTATGCAACAAGATGTCAAGTAATGCTCTCTTGAAAATTAGGAGATCTCTGATTACGCATATAGTGTACAGTTAATATTGTAATGAGTCTTTTTTCTCCTCCCTTTTAAAAACACGTATGTAAATGTTTTATGAAGCTTTGAAAACTTCCAAGGGCAGAGTGTATCTTAAAAGGTGATGCAACTTTCTGGATACTCTTTGATAATGATCACTAGCTATCATTAATCAGATAGCCTGTGCTTGGATGCTTTCTTCAACCTTTGCTTGTGTCATTCAGTGATGTAGTTGAGGCGGATCACTCTCACGGATATGTTAATTTGCTACCCTGTGAAACTACATCTAGTGGAGCCTACATAACATGAAGACTGGCTTCCTATACACATTCAAGATGGCATGAGGCTAGCCAGCAAAAAAAAAACCCAAAAACAAAAAACAAAACAAAACAGAAAGTATTTTTACAAGGGAGGGAGTTGGGAAGGTTTTAAAGCTTCATATTGTCCTCAGATAAATTTAATGGTCACCACGTAGATTGGGACCTCTGAAAGGGAGGTTCAACAATCTTTCCTGCCTGGATCACCCTGAAGATATAGGTGATGAGCACTGGGTGTCCTATATGCAAGGCCAATCAGGGGTTGTTTCCCATGGATCTTGCGTTCTGCTCGGGGACAGAGCTCAGATCCCAGTGTGCTTTTCAAGGTTTTAAAGTATTATTCAGTCTGGATGAATGACTCCGCTTTGTCATCAGAGAATATTTATGACCGTCAAAGCAAGGCTGAGTTCCTGGAGACAGGATAACGCGTGGCTTTATGCTGCCAGACAGAGAGTTCCTTTCGGTGGTCACACCAATGTTTTTTCATACTCCCACGGACACCGCAACTTTTTTGGATAAGGAAGAAGATGATGGAACACAGATGAGGGGAAGAAATGGCCTCAGAGAACTTGGATACGTGGGGGTATTTTTACCCTTTGGGGTTTTTTCTTCCTGAATTTCAATGAGTGACTTATTGGAAACTTCTTTGGGTTTGAAGTGTTTTGTTCTTGTTCCACACACACAAAACTGTTTTGGGTTGTTTTGTTTGTTTATAATGCAGCTGAGATAGGGTGACTTGATATTTTTAAAATAGAAAACTGATGCCTTCTGAGGGAATGGGGGGAACAGAGGAGGACTTTACTAGCTGGAAATATGGGTCATGCCAAGGACAACTTGTTGCTGTGAAGGATGTGTTGGAGATAGGGGGAGGATTGTGTGGAAGCTCATATGGAAGGAAGGATAGTGCTGCTTCTCCTTGAGTGCCCAATCCACTGGTTGTTCTCCAAATCCTGGACCCCCAGGGTTCCTCCACCACAGTCACATATCTCCTTTTATTTATTACTCTTTTTTTTCTCTCTAACTTTTAAGGCAAATTCTAGATCGAAATGTTCCAAACCACTAAATTAACGACTGTCAGGCACTGAATGCCAAACAGATACCTTCTATTTAATTTACTGCTATCTCCTATCACTCCCTGAAAAAAAAAAAAAGCAGCTAAAAAAATTATCCTGTCCTATTGTTGAGGTAACAAAGTTAATGGGACTACAAATCCAATTTTTTGTCACTTGCTAAGTGGGAGAACCCTCACAGAAAATGCTATCTTGTCCCTTCTCATTTTAATCATTACCGAAGCCTGAGAGGCACTGTGAGTTTAGGAGACGGCGCTTTTGGAGCCTGCTACATGCTGGAGGCTGCCCAGCTCACCCAGGAGTAATAGCAAATTGTCAGAGAAATAAAATGTCAGATGTGCTGTGGACCAGGAGGATAATATGCCAATAACAGAGTGTCTTCCAGGGATTACCGACCAAATTAATAGTGTGAGTCTCCACATGAGAACTATTTGGTTCCATTTTACGCTTTTTAGGAAAAGTGCAGTCTTTTTTACTATGTTGTGCAACTAAATTCATGAGTAGTACGAGTAAGTTATTCTATTTTTTTCAAAATTATCAAACTTGGAATAACTTAATCATTTGAAATGAGTATTTCTTTGGCATTTCTTTGTCTATAATAGTAAGAATATGGCAAATGCTATGATAATGGAGGGCATAACTCAAATATTGACAAATTATTGCTGTCAGGTAAGTCTCTTTGATGATAATCCTCTTTTCCTTATCTGCTGTCATTGCCATTCCGCAGCTTCCTCACTTTTCTATGGGAATTGGTTGAACTGGAGACAGGGAATAGAAATTAGAGGCAGTATTGAAATAAACTCCATTGTTCTGAGATCTCTGAATAACACATTTCCACCGGTGCTGGTGGGGTTCAAATACAAATTTGGATAGGTTTTGTTAGCTCCTGCTGATGGACTGAGAGAGAGAGAGAGAAGGTGGCATTTGTTTTGCATATCCATTATCACCTTGTTTTGATTTAGTTGCTCAGAAATGGTTGAGATTTCATATATTTTGAAATAGTTTAGCAAAGGTATACTTTATGCAGATTCACTTCAAGCATCAGCAGATGCTGAGGGAGCCAGGAAATAATGTTGGACAGGGCAGTATTACAGTCATTCTTTCTACCACTTCCTTTCGAACTGATGTAAACAAATGTGTGTTTTTATGTTCTTTCCCTTGGGAAAGGGAGAACACTGAACTCAAATGATCAATATGTGGGTTTTCTATGGTTTCTTGAGAAACTCCATCCCCGAAATCTTTTTTTAATCACAAGTTGTCTGGCTTCTGGCTAATAGGAACAAATCTTGAGGAACTGGTTTATGGAACAGTAAATCCAGGTATGTGTGTTTGTGTAAATTACAGATTTTTTAAAAGGAAAATCACCATTTTTAAAATGGTGATTAATTTTAAATTTTATATGCACTATAGGCTTCCATATTCCTTTATTGCTCTACATAAACATTTTTCATTCTTGTTATATTTCCCCCCCCCTCAGCATTTTTAGCACATTTGTGGTAGCTGGATTTGATGGCTTCTGAGCCCCCGCGATTTCTTTTCACTTAGCAAGAACCTGAGGCACTCCATGTGTGAACACGAGGTGCAGCACGCCGTTTTGTGGTGATCAGTGCCAGAACACAATGGTGTGCAATTCCTGGGTTGTACTGCTGATGTGTGTTTTGCAGCTCTAGACATCAGGGAGGCTTCAAAGACACGTCTGGTATTTATTTCCCATTCATACACAATAACATGAAGTATTTAACAGCTGGTTATATTTTTTTGAATCCCTCCCATACAGTCTTTCAGTTTTCATGTTTTCAGTTATCCCAAATAAAAGGTGAAAGGTTTTTCTTCCCTGGAATTTAAGTTCCACAACGTATTTGCAGAAGTGTTGTTTACGTGGTTCCTCCAAGAGCACTGGCAGCTTGCTCCTGCAGCCAGAGGTGGCTGGGTTGAAGCTGCTGGGCACCAGGGTGAGAGCAGACCTCCAAGTCCAGATAGGAAAGGAGTTTCTGAACCACAAGTACCTTCAAGACACTAATGAGCAGAGAAGACTCACATACCACGCTGAAGTCGGCAGCCATGCTGCCAGATTTGCAGGTTTAGCAAATGGATCATGAGGCAGATGGTATTCAAGAGGTTGGGAGGAGGTGGGAAGTGTGTGGGGTTGTGCTCATAGGACTGGTGAGAGGTGTGCTGTCAGTGCTGTGTGTCTGGGAACGATGGTGGAAGGGGCTCCTGGACCTCCATCCAGGTTTGAAGGGGGGGGTGGGCCTTGTGAGGCCAAACGTGGGGGTTATCGGGAATAAGAGCTGGTATTTTCTAACGGTATCAAGAGCTCTTTTAACAGAGGATGGTGAGGGCAAACGATGTATGCAGGTACAAAATTATAATACAAGTTGGAAGACACAATAGACCTGTGGTTCAGACAGTGGATAGGAATCAGGAGTTCTTGGATCAGTTTTTGACTTTGCCACAGGCTTCCTGTGTTACTTTCAGCCAGTCACTTAATTTCTGCATCCACCATCTGTGAAACAGCAAGGCTTGGAAGACACAGTTTGTGTCTCTGAAAGCGTGTATCTAATTTAGCTGTTACTATAGAAGTTAAATATTAAGGAACTGTTACATTATCATAGGATAAAACCATGCCACATCTATTTTCACTGTAAACTTTGTTCTTTCCTGAAAAACAATGTAATATTTTTTCAGGAAAAACAATGTTTTCACTACATAAAAATAAGTTAAGCAGAAATTCATGATACATGCTGCGAGAACCATACTTGTAGACCTGATATCTAACACTAAAAATAAGAGATGCGCAATAAATGCCACTGGAAAGACTTCAGAGCTGATTGTTCAATAAAACAGAGCACGGGTCTGGACATTGAAAGTAAACAAATAATTTCAGGCTCTCTAGAGATCAGTCCCCAAAGCTGTTCGAAAAGTTCAGTAGCTTGTGTCTAAATGTAGACACTCCTCATCCACTTGTTAACAGGCATGCTGCTCTGAATTCTTTCTTCAAATTTCCATTAATATTCTGTGTCAGAGAAGGGAAATAACTTAGATAAGATCAATTTTAAAACATGTTTCTTCAGGAAGGAACTAAAGAGCAATCCTGAAAACTACCTCCTGGAATGTAAAAATTCTGATCTTTGGGAAAATAAAGGAACTGCTGTGTGAGATGAAAAATGTCGCTATATTTGGAGGACAGGTGAGTTGGTTTGCAAAACTTGACTTACATGCAAACTTCAGGTCTGTCTTTTAACGCGTGCAGTCAGTTTGTGAGAAGATACTTCCAGATGTGGGAAGCACTGACACATGTCAAAGCAATTTACGCTATTCAGGCTATGAAACGCAGAAGCTTCCTGTGATGGCTGGCAATTTGTCCACGTAGGGGAGAGGATGACGGAGACTTTGGAAAAAGTCAGTATGGGTTTAATTCTGTTTTTCAGTATTCCTTACTACTACGGGAAGTGTTAATTGCCTAGTTGAATACTGGAGTAGTATATCTTTCCAGCAGAGCTGAAAGTACATCTGTAGCACAATTACATGTACCTAAACTGGCGGGGAATCAGGTGAAGTGTGGCTGTACGTGTGCCATTCAAAACCAGCAGTTTGACCAAGCCAACTTTATCAGTGTCTTTGTTCTAAACAATAAGAAATTTCACAGCATAAAAGCAGCTTCCAAGGGGTGTAACTCTGAAAGTCACATCTCATCTCACCTTCCCAGCCCTAACCTGGCAGTACGAGCTAGTAATAATGACCCATAGCCTCTTGCAGAATTTAAAAAATTTTACCTGTGTTGTGTCTACATTGTCACATGCACCGATGTGTCATCCCTGAGGCATTTGTATTGCCATATTAAGTACCATGTCTCAGCTCTTTTCTGCTTGCTCTCTGGAATTTTTTGGTGTAAAATATTCTTTAGGAAAAAGGCGTCATGTTTTTTTCTCCACTGAGTATTTAATATGGTCCACAGGCTATTTCAGACTCGTTATGAACAGCTCCAGAGCAATGTTTTTGGGAACTTTTGATCTGAGATCTATAATGTAGGTCTCTTTCCAAAAACTCCAGAAAGCCTGCCTAGAACCATTGAATCAGGGAGGTATTCAGTTGGAAAATCACTCACCTTTAGTGGAAAAAAATAATCCGTATTCTTTGGATGGCCTTTTGTAATGCAGGGACTGTTACAAACCTCAAAACCAGAGAGCTCCTTCAGCTTCTGAAACGGCTGCAGATTTGCACAGTTGTGTTCTTGGATGGTTTGGCACAGCTTTAGCAATGCAGAGCCTTGCTCCAAGGCACCTTTGTATCCCTGCCTTGTCTGCTGGGACAGATGTGCTTGGTGATGTCTTGAACCTACCATGAATTACTTGTGTGCCTTGTTGCAGTAGCATCTTCCACAACATCTGTTACATTATTTCTGCTAATAGAGTTATATTTTAAATGACTGGAGTTAACCCCTAGCGCATCTGGCCACTGCTTTTGTATTCATTCTGTGCAAACTTGAGACTCCGGAGTTTAAAATTTGTGGGATTTTTTTCCTTTCCTTCTGTGAAAATGTCAGGAAGAGAACACTGTTTAAAAGGAGGTGTAGTTTGAAGCTAATTAAATTAAAAACTTCATATGGAGGTCTGCTACACCTCAGATCTCCACTTGGAGTTGCACAGTCAGAGCCTTTTAGCCACTCAGAGCCTTGTAAAAATAGACAAGGGGCCCAGAGGTCCCCCTGCAGGGACCTCTCCCTTTACCAGTAACAGCTTGATTTGTGCAGTAACCTCCCAAAGAAGTAGCAGAAGGAACTGCTTGGAAGGGCCGACTCGACTTTATACGGTAGTAGTGTAATACACTTCAGAAAAACATGCTAAAATGGACCACGTATGATATAAGAGGTTCTCTCTACCTGTTTTCTCTGATGTATGTGCTGAACTTTAAATACCATATGATACTAAATCCACACTGTAAGGTAAAAGACTTCATTTTACACTACTCATTTGAAGATCAAACAAATTCTGTGCCTGATAGAGTCTCTGACAGTGGAAGGCAACAGAATATTTTAATTAAAAAGCTAAAGCAAAGCACTAATAATACATGTTATCTCACCAAAACCACAGTCGTCTCCCCTGCAGCTACAGGATTTGCCAAAAAAATAAAAAGACATAGAATAATAGATTAAAGATGCTTTCCAGCCTGTAAGCTTTAGACAATACATTACCAAAATATGATTCTCAATAGGAATATTATGAGGAGCATCATCATTTAGAAACCTAGCCAGCAGGCATCAAATTAATCTTGTTTTTTTCTTTTTTTTTTTCTTTTTTTTTTTTTTTTTCTGTCATTGCAGGCTGGCAGTACTGCTCTCCAGATGTACCATTTGGCACATTAAGCAATTCTTTTCTTAGAAGGGGAACCTATGGTTTTGCCATGTAATGCAAAACACCAATGGAATCACTACATAAGCAAAATGCCAGTAATGGTATAGTGGTTCAGCCACAAACATTGGTATGTTAATTTTGTTTTATTTTTCCCAGTGTGTCATTTGTAGTACTGTATTTTGTATCAGGACTATGGCTGGGCTGTTTCGTATCAGATTTTAAAGTGTGTTTTCAGCAAGAGATTTAAGCTAGGAAACTAATGGTTTTGATGCTTAAAAAAAAAATAAAAATTAGCCTGATTTTAGAGACTAGGCCAGATTTTCCCCTCAATTATAGCTGTTCAATCTTTCAGCTGCATGCATGCATTTTAGATAATGATATCCAAATATACTGGAAAGCAAGTAGTTTTTGCTAAGGCTGTGGCTTATACTTGCCATTGCTTCCTATTACTAACTATGCCTTCAAATAAAATGTTGATTTATTTGTAAGAAGATGAAAATAATTATAGTATTTTCAGTTTGTATATGGAAGGCAGTAATTGGCCTCTCAATCCTTTGTGCTATCTTAGTTCTCTAATGGAGCATCAGATTGTTTAGTTCTTGCAAATGCAACTGTAGGAGCTTTTATGTTGTATCTGCTGTATTTCAGCTTACTTTCTGAATTTGTTCTGTGCTATTGATGTTGTATGGAAAGGAAAAAAGTTGCCAAAAACCCCCCTTGTTTTCAGTTCCTTTGTTTTTCTGGCAGCAGAAAAAGTGGGGAGGGATTACGTAGTGACGGGTCTTATCTGTACTGCCTGTCTTTTTGCATGCAGAAGCAGAACATGAGTTGTTCCTTGTTTCATTTGACTTTTCTGGATGAGGATGGGATTTAACCTACAATTTCTTCTGTAGACCTTGTTGAGGGCTACCCAGGATGAGAGCTTGTTTGTATTAAGTGCCCTTCATTCGTACTGCAAGCCAGCCCCTGCCCAGGTGTGCTTCAATCTAAAGAGTAGGAGAAAAACTTGGGATAAGGAGGGCAAGCCAGGGTAGACACCCAAGGATGGTGGTTTGTGCATGTTCACGAAGTACATCAGCAGGAACATGATTTGTTTTTTTCTACATACCCCCAGTAATACGCAGGATTGCTGGAAGCTGAGAAGGAATATCTCAAGGAGGATTGTTTTATTCTTGCTATGTTTCTCATACACCTACCCTAGGCATCTGCTGCTGGATACCACCAGAAGCTGACACCAGAAGGATATTGAGCTGACCAGTTTTTTGATCTTACCTGGCATGTTCTTGTATAGCAGTTTCCTAAGGTGGGATCTGTTTTCTCACCCTTCTTATGCTATGTTATCACAGAGCATGTTCCCTTGTCCTACTGCCTTTGCTCTGCTGTAATACTTCTGATGCCATTAGTCTGGTTTCTGGTTTAGTTGTTGTAAGAGAATTGTGGCCATATTCTCTCATCAGCCAGCCATGAAAGACAACAGACAATAGGCTGAATTCCAAGGTGTGAGTGCATGCCCTGTGCTCCCGTCGCAATCCTGTTTCTTGCCACGTCTGGGTGCACATGAGGTCCTGAGTTCCCCAGCTTCTTCTGGTAAGGACCTTTGGGCTGCTCTTTGGGTAGCATTCCCCATATGATCATTTAGAGATTCACGATGATGAGAAATACTTTCTCACCTTGCAGAAATGGTGACAGCATTACTGTAATTCCCTTGTCTTGCAAGTGAAGGACAGCAAAGGAGCATAAATAGCATTTGTTATAACAAATATCCTGTAATTCAGGCTCTCTGTAGGTGGGGTCAGACCCTGCTGAGTAGAGTTTCGGTAGATAGCAGGTTTCTTTCTATGTAATATGACAGGTGTTTAGTTTTTAACTGGCTCCTGCCATTCACCATAAATCTCACCTTTGCTCCTCCCGGGTTAAATATGTCAGTTCTGAATTTTGCCCATCTGCGCAGTCTGAAAATGACAGCTTCTGGTAACCCACACATACAAAGCGGTGGAAGATCAACAGTAAAAAAAAAGTTATTTCTGTCCAAGTTTCTACTTAAATTAGGTTGTGTGGCCTTTCTAGTTTGATAAACTATGTAATTAATAATGACCAGGTGTGGCAGGGTAGGCATTTTATTCTGGCTGCTTTTTTCTGTCCCATGAATGCTGGGAAAGAATGCAAGGAAGGCACTTAGTTGTGAGAATACTTCACCTCTCCTCTTGGTTCAATTCCTAAAATCTAGTCATGTTTTAAACACACAGGGAGAGGAAGAAGCAAAATTTCATTATTTCTCTTCAGGCTTGTAAAGGCTAAAGGCTAGAGGACTTCTGAAAGGAAGCTAACCCTCACTCCTGGACACCTACACAAGTGAAAAGGACAGTGCTGATGCTGTGCCCTGTTTTGCTTTTTCTGTTTTATTTTTTGCTTTTCTCTTTGAAGCAAATGACTCAAGGCAAAACATGGTTGTGAAGGTTTACAACTACCCTTGGAGCTGAAGTGGAGAGAGTCACCACCATGTTGCTCTGCCATGCTGATAGAGTATGGTGGGGAGACGGGATGCATGTTCAAGGTAAACTACTTTTTTAAAGTTACTAGCTAAATGTTTCAAATCATATTTAGGCTTTTCTCACTCCCATTTATGTCACAGAAAGTGATCCCCCCTCAGCTGTAGAGTGCCCAGGGTGGGGGATTGAGGTAGACTGGGAGATTGCTATGGGGCTGTTTCTTCTTTGAGGCAAATATGGTAAATACGGTTAAAGTTTGAATTGGCGTGTGAATGTAACTCAAAGCACTGGCACTGCTTTACTCACCAATACGCTATGACTAAGAGGGCATACATGAAAGAAATGTTGATTAGGCTATCATCCTGTGTATTTCTTTCCCCTGTGCACACCATCTACTCTTCATGTTTGCTATATTTTCATAAGGCTTAGGTAACTGAACTTACATATTCTCTGTTCCAAAGTCCATTCCATTTTTAAATACTTTTCAGTTAGAGGTGGCTTTTCATGCCTGGCTGTCATCCAGACTGCATGTTGAAAGCATTTCTGAAGAAACTTGAAGTTTTAGAGTGTTAATAAAGTGTTGCCTGCTAAAATAAAGACAGATTGGTTCAACATTAATGCTAAAGAGTGTGTAAACAGTAAGGGCTGAAATGTCAAAAAAAAATAAAAAATAAAAAAATATCACCCTGTGCTCAGGGTATGTTGGTGACATTTCATGAGCTATTTTAGTGGAGCCTATTAAAAATGAGGCATTGCTATATGCTGAATACGCCAAGTTTCCCTTCCAGTGCTGCTATTTGTATGTCAGAGGATTCTTCTATAGGGATACAGAATCACATATTATGTTATTTTCCTTCCTTAAGCCTTTGCTCTGCAAAAGTGCCTACAAAAAGTTTTGGCTACAGCTTGTTGGAGGTACTTCCACAAGGCTGTTCTCCTTTGTCCCTGTGCATATTTTGTCCTTTACCTGTTTGGCTGGATCTACATCTTCTCCCTTGACCTTAACTTAATTGGAATTTCTCTGATGCAAGAACCAAATTTACATTCTGTGTGTGTACAGCACCTAAATCCTTCTCCATAATTAATGCTTGCTCTCCGTAGATCCAACAGCATATGGTACTTCCCAAGAAAAATGAGTCCTTTCCTTAAGAGAGGAGTTAGGGTAGTCTTTTATAAGGTTAGTCATTTATTTTATATGTTATCATAGCTTTGGCCCAAAAGCAGCGTTCCCTTTACATGAGGCTTCACCTAGAAGAAGAGATGGGGAGCTTGTTGATAGAACATGTTCTGTAGGCTTTCCCCCTTACCCCTGCCCCACACTCTTCCACAGCGTACACTGCTTTTGTCCAGAAACCTTGGGGCTGTGGGCACGATGTGCAAAATGGGGTTGTTGGTGCTTTGTCCTCCTGAGTTCTTCAGGATTATAATAGGTGGTTTCATGGAGATTAGCAGAGAGATCAAGAGGAGGATGATTCCTCACCCACTGAGATCCAGTGGGTACATTTTCACCTGGTTTACAAGATTCACTGGCAAGTATTCTGCTAGTATGTTGTTGCTTTCCACATGAAGGAGACCTTTAAAAACTTTTCATGTACTAGCAAAGAAACCGGGTTCCAGTACCATCAAGGCAGCCTTTACCATTTTTTAAAGTTGCCTTGAAGAGCATGTAAAATTAAATTTTGCATCATTTTTAATACTCTTTCATACTACTAGGCTCCACTTTAATATCAACAGCCACCATTGAGGGAGGTTGCATTTGATGTAAAGATTAGTATTATGTCATCATAAAGAAAGGTGCTGCTTAACCACTAAAATATTTTTAAAATATTTTTCTGAATAGATTTGTTACTAATTATACTATATAAATCTAAGAGTGGAAATTTAGTTTCTTCATCATCATAACTTGCATGTCTAATATTTTGCACTGAACTTTGGACTACAGCCAAAGTGCAACTCTCCCTGGAAATTTATTTTTAATAGAATTCCATTTTCTAGTTAAACATTTCAAATGAAATATATTGAGCAAGAAAAACAGGGCAACTTTGTTTGGAGTACCCTATAGGCGGAAGATTGCCTGAGGACTTCCTTGTTGAATGTACCTTATCTTGCTGTGTATCTAGTAACAGATCGAGCTGGAGTGTAAGGTACCTCAACCTCTGTTTGGTTTTCTTTTTCTTTTTCTTTTTTTTTTTTTTTTTCCATCCCCAACTACATGGATTAGAGCTATTAAGATGTTGGTCTAAGTCGTAAGAGTTTTGGAAACCGGAAATACTTGATTTCAGTAGCTGAATTTAAAGTTATCTGAACGTAAATATCGCTTATCTAGACGGTGTGTAAATTGTGTATTCATCTGATTTCCTTTCCTTAGTGGATATCGTTTTCCCTTGGTGAGTGATTCATTTGGCATCCTAAGCAGAACTAGACAAACTCCCAAATCACTTCATGCTTTCAGTGATCTGTATCACCTTTCTCTTTTTTATTTTCTTTAATCATTCTTTTCATGCTTCCGGAACAATTGGACTGAAGTATTGCGAAAGTTTTACTGTCATCTATGTGCTTGTCTCAAACTTTCAGCTGCCATCTCTCTAATAATGCACGCTTCAAGGTTTGTGACTTCTAATGTGACTGCAAACATTACCTTTCTTATGATACCTTGTGTTCAGTTAAAGGATACAAACACCAGAACAGTGAGTACTAGAGCTACGGACCTTTATCCATCTGGGTAGCTGTAACCTGCTGCTGTAAATTCTTATTCAAGTTTCTCAAAGATGATACCTTGCTCAAGTCCTTTATTTTAATAAATAAGTGTTAATAATAATAATTAATAATAATTGATTGTGATAATTAATAAATAAATAAATAATAAATGACTGTTCTCTATTGCTGAAAAGTTTGTGTAGAGCCTAAAACTGACTGAATTCCAGCAATAATCTGAGTTTTCAAAAAGGATGTGTGTGATGGATGCTATACTTCATGTATGGGCATTTCTGCCAGTACCGTGTGTGGATAGACATGCATATTTGTTCTAATAGCACATAATTATCAGTAAATTTCAGTAATATATTAGTTAACCCAATGCTTTCCAGAGAACATTTCTACTTTGAAAAGTCATTCTGAAAAAATTTCACTTTCCTCCATACTATTATCACTTCATAACATACCATTATCGCTCCATAACACACCATAATCAGCAAATACCTGATAACATATCCCTATATCCTTGCTGTTGTAAAAGAAATTAATATTTACTGTTTTTACTGCTGCAAGCATTGCCAAAGTGTGCAGCTATCTCAGTTAAGTCTTGGCATTGTTAACTATTTTGCTACTGTGGTTGCAATTCCTGCCTTTAATTTACCCTTGTTCTACCTTACTGGAAACAGGGAGTTGTCCACATTTTGTTGAGGGCAGAGTCTGGCTCCAGGAATCTGTTACTGGTGGTGCTACGTAGGCCAAATGAAAACCAGCTTGACTTCAGTCAGAGTCCAGGCTAACTTTTTGCAGCTTGGCAACCGTTAAGTACCATCCTGCTCAATAAATTGGTGTGAGGAAGAATTGAGGTGCTGATGTTGCTAGGTTGATTTTATGGTCATACAATTAAAATCGATGGGGGGGTTGTGGGGTGGATGGGGAGAGAAGAAAATTCTCCCAACAACACTAACTAGATCTTTTTGCAATCCCTACTCGTTCTCTGCATGTGCAAAGCTGCCAGCTCTGCATTTACTAGGATAAGGGGCATAGTAAGTACTGGAGGGAGACACTTGTTTTCATCACAATTCTTGATGCCCTTTCAGAACTATGAAATTAAGAGGCTGATGCTTCCTCCTTTGAAATCCCAGATGAGGGGTGGAGGTAGGAGGTGGAAGTTTGGTACCAAATCATTAAAAAGCAGCAGGAATTTGAAGGAACTGTAACAGGCAAGAACGTAGGACCAGTCTCAAAATCATGTGAAGCTACCACTGCTTTAAAGATGCATCTTAAGACTCATACTATGCTGATGTATTAATTTGCCAGCTGATGGACTTTGAAAAGCTTCATTTTCAGTGTCAGTCATACGGAAAAAATGGGGTCAATACTCCAGTTCGGTGTCCTCTTCTACTATTATTTCTGCGTGATGTAAGGGACGGTCTCCACTGATGCATGGCCTTCCAGAACAGGAATATCCATGCACTTCCAGTTAGGCTGAGACAGCAATTCGCTTTTTGGTGGCGTTTGTGCAACTCCCCTGCCAATGTTGTGCAGCTGCTTTGTATTTCATCTTGGGGGTAGCATTTCCTTGAAAACAGTCTGCAGAAATCCAGTGTGTAACTTGGAGGGGAGGGGAAGGCATCCTCAATTTCATTAAAATCATATCCAGGACTTTTGTGGAGGAAAAGATTTGGAGAAAGGGAAGAAGCCAGCCTGCTATTAATGAAAACATTAGATTCCTTGCAGAACACCACTTTCCTTGCAAGGCAAACACCAAAAAGAGGAAGAAGTCATTCTGGGGTTTCTGATTTCTGTGGCCCTTTGAGCTGATTTGCAGCCGTGAGAAAAGTGCCAATATCTTTGTATTGTTTGGCAGGGAAAAGATTACCTTGTAACTCATCCTGTCTGGCTATGGCCTGGCACTGGATCATGACCAGGTTGATGGCAGCCTGACAGTTTTAAAAGAATATGTTGGCATTTTATGAAAAGGGAAGTTATTACACTTGAAAGGAAGTAAAAACAAAAACAGAAAACCTATGCTTGTCAGTTTTATGGCAGAGAGGCAGTAAAAATTCTGGCATGTTACTGCAGCCAATCCCTGCAACAAATTAGTGAACTAAATTGATTACAAAATCAAAGATGAATTTACATAAGCATTTGTGTTTTAGTTACCCTGCTCCTACGGTGTGTCAGACACTCAAAAGAGTCAACCCCGTGCCCCTTACAGTTAAAATTAGTTTACAGCCTAAATTTAGATGTGTGGCAGCAAGAAGGGAGCATGGAAAGAAAAGAAGAGCATGGGAAGGGATAGGACCTCCTGGGTCACTGGCTCCAGTCCCTTCCAGCCTCAGGAAACCACATTGTGTTACCCTCTTTCAGAGTGTGTTACGATCTTCTGACATACCATTAGATGATACAAAAGATGGGAGTTTAATTTACAGATTTGTCCCAGTCCAGTATAGTTTTCCTCTGTCTCCGTTAGCTGTGGGATTGGACCCGTGCTGAAGCTTATCACAAGTGTCTGCTGGTGGCTGTGTTTTACAATGAGGAGATGTGCCAGGGAGCTGGGGACTGCAGAAGGCAAAGGCAGCAATGTTAGCAAGCAGAGCATGAAGAACGAGGTTCGTGGTAGCTCTTCCAGCAGCCAGGAGGACCATGAAGTCAGAAAATAAGGTTCCCAAAAGTTATTTCTCTTTCTGTTCCCAGCCTGCCATCACAGGAGTGAAAGCGGATCATTTCCCCTGGGTATGCCTACCCTGCAGTGCAGCCTAGGGTAAGCCAAGGAGGGGTGGAAGCTGGGAACAATAGGGTGAACCTGGTACCCGGGGAGCCCCACACTGTGCTGGCTGGGTGGCTTTCCATTCCCATGCTAGCTCAAGTATCCCTACATTGTGTGCTATGCTGTCCTTGGAAACCCTTTCTCATTCCATCCTTCAAAACCCTTCAGCCAGTCTTCACCTTCATGCTCGTGTAGGAGTTCAGAATACGAACAAGGCGTACAAAGAAGGGTTCCTTGGCGAGTGCTACGGCCTCAAAAGTGGTTGTGAATTATTTTGCTTTGTCAGTCAGAACTGTAAACTGCAACCGTATGGCTTTAGCTCCGGAGAGGGCTGAGTGGAGTTCCTAGCATTACAGCTTCAGGCAACGTAGCCAAAGCAAACGATGAAACCAGACTTCTTCTTGTGGTCAGAAAGAAACAAACAATTTGTTTTGATTGAAGGCTCGGTGCTGTGGAGAGGCCTAGAGTTATGAGCAGCTGCATAGGAAGCACAGTGATATGGGCTGGTGGTTGCCAATATGAGTTACATCCGTCGCAGCTGAACCTACAGCGCGATGAGTGGCTGGAGCGCTGAGAGCAAGGCTTGCAGCTGAGAGAGAGAGAGATCTCCCAGTTCTGGCAGGAGGGAGGGCTTGGCCAAAGTGATCTGCTTTTCTTGATGCCAGTCAAGATTTTTGACTATTGAATTTAATTGCCTGAGTAGATGTATATAATCTTCAGAGTGGCAGTAATTTTCGCTAGAGTTGTGTTTCCTGTTTTGGAAAGGAACAGCACAATGGTGAGTACATTGTGTGAGTAACACATGCTATTACACCTTCCCGTGGCCAGGGAATCAGTATGGCTCATGTCTCCATCCCTACAGGGCCTGCATCCTCTGGATAATGCAGCCTTGTGCTGTCTGAGGTTGGCAGCTTTTTAGTCTTTTTTATTCTTTTGTGGGACAGGACTTTGTGCTTGAAACCACAGCTCAAAGAAGTCATTGCCCCAGCTCAGTTCTGCCCAAATGGCACTCACTGGTGCCTCCCGTTCAGCTAAAACTATGGAAGATGCAACATACGTTTGCGTTTAAGAATAAATTTCTCTCAATTTATAAGATTTAGGTAAGGAAGAGGTCATAGTGAAGGAGTTTCTCCCTTTGCATTTCACTTTCAGTTGCTTTCCACCCTCCTGTAATATGCTATTGGACCAAAGTGGGAACACTTGTCCAACCTCTGTGAACTCACTTTGCAAAGTTTTGCATGATGAACTGCAGTGAGTTGGGCGAGCAGAGCTAAATATAATGCCACGGTAGTAGTTGGGCCTCCAACACTGGGAATGCTCTTCGGCATATCTTTTAATGCCGTAGTTCTTCTACTTGTTTATCATTATCTCCTTTGCAATATGAGCTTGAAATTGAAATGCTCTTGCAAGGGATTTCTGTTGCACTTGAGAAGGGCAATAATGAGCACACAAGTTCCTTAATGGCTAATGGTATAGGTGGAACCTGAAACACATCAAGTGAGAGCTCTTTATTTATGGCATGTGTGCAGAAGGCAGAGCTGTGATTTTAACACTTTCTATTGCAACGTTCACTGGGAGTTTCCCCCAGAAATAGTTGTGAACTCAGAGCATGTAGATGTGCCCCTGTACATTGGCAATGTTGTGTGGGAAGGTCACCGATGTTCCTCTCTTGAATGCACTTTTGAGATTGGACTTTGTTTTTATGCTGTAATCTACTCTGAATCCTGTCACGTTTAGAAATCATCTCTGTTGTCATTTGTTTTGAGGGTGGATTTCATCTAAAGCTTTGTTCAGGTGATTCAGGTGATTCATGCTAATTTATCTATGGTTTCATTTTGCAGGGTTTACCAAATATGAATATGTTTTCTTTAAATGCTAAAACCAAATTCTGTTGTATGTGGTATCGAACTCAATATTGGAAGCCTGTTTTGGGTATGCTTAGATTCCTTAAGGGATTTTAGGCTTAAGGACTCCTCCTAATTTTTAATTCCCAAACAGGCTTTTGCATGAGATGAGAATAAAGACTCCCTTTTCTGGTGAGAAGGTTGCAGTCCTCTGCAAGCACAGTGAAAAAACTTTAGGTACTTAAATATATTTTTTTCCTGACAAAAGTTTTTCCTTGGCAGTGTGTTTGTGAAAGATGTGCTGAGATTTTGAGAGTCCAAATTTCACCTCAAGAACATTAGGTGCTTACGTTCAGACTTTGCCTTTTATGATGGGGTTGACAGGGAAGGAGGAGAGTATCTGGTCTTTAATGTCTCTGTGCCTAATTCCTATTTCACAGAGAGGAAATTTATAACACCTCTTAAGCATTCAGGGGTATTTTTAAGATAAATATTTGAGCAAACAAATAGCATGGTAATATGGAAGTCACACAAATGGTGAAATATAGTGAGCACCTAAGCTTCTATCTGTCAAAATCTCTAGTTGTTTCATGAAAGCGTAGGTGAGCAGAAGAATCAGAGCTGCCACTTAAAAATGAGATTTGCATAAAGCTGTGTTGAAATTGCTTCCTGGGAATTTTGGCAAAAGGAATTTCTGCAAGGCTTGTTGTTAAGGAAATCACATTGGAAAATGTGGTAATTTTTGCTGTGAAGCCCTTACCAGGAACTAAAACATGAATAAATGAAGTTTAGAGTCCACACTGACTTGCAGAAATCTACTGTCCACCAGTTGCCCATCTGTAAGTTAGCTGTTTGTCTGTCCCTGTAAATCTGTGTGATAAAATATGGCCAAGACCAGCAAGAGCCACGTATCAGGATGGGAACTGCCTGACGGGCTGCCTTGCTACTCCAGAATACCATCAAGCTGTTCAAATAAAGATGAGTGGGGACAATGTAACAGCTGGCCAAGATGAGCATGGGAAAGAAAAATATAGTGACAGGAGACGCAGAAGTGACTTGGTGTGTTGGCATTCCTTTCTTTTCAGGGCAAGGACATGTGAAAGGGCTTGTCACCAACAGAGAGACCCTCTCACGTTCTATTGTGGCAAAACCTTCAGCCTCCAAAGAAAACCACAAGTTGTGCGTTTCCAGATGTAATTGGCATACGCATGTTCTCACACTGCAGGAATTTGACTTCATCTTCTCACCCCACAGCCTTGGCAACTCGGAGATCTGCAGTTTTGCTCCGGTTGGGGGGTTGCTTATTTTATGTTTTCAAATGCATGTTTCTGGTAAGCTGCTTTTCCTTTTGGCGTTAAATTATATGCAGGCTGAGATACTTCTTTTGTGATTGATTAACTGAAACTCATTGATAAATCTTTTGAATAAGAAGATTTTCTAATTTCCATAGATTGATTGAACTATGGGATTAGGAGACTCACCTTGCACCTCTTAGTGTCTGTGCTCAAACTTTTAGTTTAGTGTAAGCAAAGCTAATTCCAGGGAAAATGTGGAACAAAGGAAGAACAAAACAGTATTTCTAAGGAAAAAAAAATGTAATATACAATAGGGGTTTTTATCCATCTGTATTTAACATGAAAGCCTGTGTTGATTAGGGGCTTTGTGAAAAGTTGATTTTCCAGTTCAGCAAAACTTTTAGAAAAAACATTTGCTTCAGGTCAGCTGCAGCTAGTTTCTCTCCCTCTTGCTCATTAAAATGAAAAGCAAGTGTTCCCACTTCATTCAGCCTTGAATGACCTGTTTGATCTAAAGCAGAGCTTCTCCCAGAGCTAGGTCCTGGTCACCGGACTCAGGAGGATTCTTGATTTCTGTGGTTGCGATGGCTCTTTAAGTCACACATAATTAGGCCCCAACACAAGGAACGCAATCCAGGGTCCCACCCCTACATGAATGTCTGACCACTGGGATGTCACAGCTTGTGAGATAAGGTTTCATCAGCCTCTCCTAAGGAGCAGCCTCACTTTATACCACTTATCTGTTGAGCAAGATAGTGAGCTAAGATGATGATCTGTAGCTGATGGAAAAGGAAGGTCAAGAAAACAAATCTTCCATCTATTATATAAAGCAGAACATTGCCAAGTAGTATTAAGATGCTCTCTTAGAACATAAAGCAACCTGAATGTGTAGAAATGGTCACTAGATTAGAGTCACTGTTTGTGGAACAACTTTTCCAGATGGCCATAAATGGACTGTTTAATCACAATGTCAACGAGGGTTTATTTTTTCAGTAATAATTTTGATTAATTTTATTATGACGTTTCACTTTTCAGTCTAGTGATCCTCAAATCTAGTAGAGTGGGTTCAGAAACAGAATGGGGAAGGGGCAGTGTGTCAAGGACTGTGTCCAACCCTTAGCCTTAGGAATAGTGTCACGGAGTCTCAGAGCTTACAGAGCAGGAAAGACAACATTTTTATGGTTGCCTTTGAAAAAACTGCCTTCTGCATGTTTGGAAAAGAGAGCTCTGCTCGTCTTTGTGATGAAGCAGTGGTGCTGAGGTGGTCTTGCACATCCAGTTCCTTTGCTCTAGATGCTTTGGGTGTGATCACATGGATTTGATATTGTGCCCGAGAAGGTATGAGATCATACCCTGATCTCATACCATCTGTTTAGCAGATGGATTTGTATGGTAAGGCTAATGGTTAAAAACCTGGCTCCACTTAGGTCAGTGGTATCAAGATTTTACCCATGATTGGAGGGGGAGGAGGGAAAGAAATAAAGAAGTGTCCAAAGATAGGTTTCCTGAATCACTGCTGGGAAGCCTGTAGGTTTCAGAGCCTCAGTTACTTACTGTTCTGTCATTTGGCTGATAGTTATTTGTGCTCTACCCTTGGGCAGAGTATTTGATCTTTATGTCTAAATCTGTACGTTTGTTGGTGCAGACTGTTAAGATATGTAACTGTTGAAAGACATGGACAAAGTACAGCTTATGAAATTTGACTGGTATTGATCAGAATCCTGTTTGTACATATCTGTTCTGTAATGAATCTAGCACAAATATCAATCACATTTATCAATGTGTAGATGTTCTGTTAGGTTGTTTTCTTGTTGGCTGACTTTTCCTGTTTTCTTTTCTCCTCTTTAAACTCCCAACAACACATAAATCAGTCCTGAATTTCTTTAACCCACAGGATACGATTGTTCTACCCTCACTGAAATGTTAAAAGTAGTTTGTGGACTGGAACATGGCTGGGTGGGGCACTATTCAGTTTCCAGCCTAAAATCCTGCAATGGCTTCTAAAATACAGTACTCGATAGATTAAATCCAGCTGTTGCACAGGTGCACTGAGGTTGTGCAGCAAGGAAGTTTACCCACTTATAAACTTCTGCCTATGTGCGTCATTAAACCAAGATATTTTTGGTTCTCAAATATATACTTTTTGGTTTTTTGATTAGGCAAGGCAAGTGGTCTTCATTAAAGCCACAGACAGCAGAACGGTTTGATCCAAATGCATCTCTGTAATTGCAGAAATCACAATGCTCCCATGCCTCCCCATCCTGCTCATTCAGCCATTTATATCACTGGGAGTGAAGCCTACAGAATCTTAATTGTCTGTCTAATTTGACACTTGTAACATCCAATCTGCACTGAAATAGTTTGTGTAAAGTTTTATGCATTTTTGCCATAAACTCTGAAAACTCCATGATATCACATTAGGAAATGGCCTAGGGAGTCAATTTAGTAGAAAAGTTATTTTGAAGTAGAATGGCATATTTATCTGAGTGATTTTATGTGCAGATCCAGACTTCTCTTGCCTCTGAAGTATTCTGTTGGGTAAATAATGTGTACAATAAACAGAATTGCTTTATAGCCAGGAAGTACTAACCAGCGTATAACTTACCCATGTTTACTGCACGTATGATTTTTCCAGTCCTGCTGACATGGCATGGCCTCCTCTATACCATAATCATTTAGAGACACACGGACATGTCTTAATGGACCTTGGAAAACAACATACTGAATTTGTCCTCCAGGAGATTCTTTCTGGAGATAAACTCGGCAGCAGCACTGAGGTTTCTCTCTACCTTGTCCTATGTCCTGTAAAATTACCTTCTCTACTTCAGAGCAGTGAAGAGGGGACTGCTTGGGAAACCCAGGTAGTTGAAATCCTGTTTCTTCTTATTTACTAGCTGGAGGCGTGGCTGATAAGCAAGGGGAACGAAAAGCCAATTAGATCCTCTATCTTTTTTTTAAAAGATATCCCTTCTAGCGTGTGTAGTAGCTGTGGGGTGCATGGTGGGGCTAATTCTAAGCTTTGCTGTAACCTTTCATGTGTTGAAGACAAAAGGTGTCATATGCAATGGCTCTTCCTCAGGTTGCAGCTACAATCTGGAGGCATAAAGCTTAGCATTTCCATAATGTCTAAGGATGGAGAGAGGTTGCAATTTTATGCAACCATCTATTCCCATACCACTAATTGTTGCCTTTTTCGTTATTGGCTTGCCTCTGAACGGGACAGGAGGAGAAAGCACATGCCTGTGAACAGGGATCCCCTTGAAATTGCATATTTTCCATTAGATACTTCTCTTGTTGCTTCTCTAAGGTTATTTAGATCTTGTATTGGTTGTCCTTGCTGTATATGCAAGGATCTCTCAGCGGAAAATACTTGTTTCAATTCTCTTAGTAGCCATAATGATTTCCATGTTAAGTTGTACCAGAAGTCCTCCTGTATTTATTTTGTCTCCATCATGGGCATTAATGGGTGTCAGTTGTAGCACTGTATTTTCCCACAATGCCCTCACGGGTTCCAGCTGTCAGGGTACTTTATCAGCCAGGGGTTCAGTCTTCACTACTGTTTTTAACAGCTGCTGACAGATGTGTTGTCCTTGAATTTATCTGAAGTCTTTTTTATCTCAATGCCCAGCCTCCTGTATCAGCAAGGTCTATAGCTTAATTGTGTGTTCTGTGAGAAAGTACCTCTTTCAAACTTACTATCTGATCATTGTATTGGATATACATTTATACTGTGCTTGGAAGCAGACTATTCTAATAAGATTGAATTTAATGGGATCCAAAGAGAAGTAAAAGTTTACCATGCTGATTCAATTACTTGTCTAGGACCTATGTGCTACAGATTGTTGAAGATCCTGAACATGATCAAGAACATTTTACAGTCACTTCTAATTTGAAAATGACAGCACAGCAAGACATTGGCAATAACAAAGATATATCAAACCAAAAGTGCATGTGTGTCTTCATCTAGCTGTCATTGGCTGGATTGAGATTTGGTGTAGAAATCCCATCTGGTTATTTATATTCTTGCAAAAAAACACTATGAGGAATTTAATGCTCCAAAAGAATCAAGGTTTCTCATTACTTTTCATCCAAAGAAAATGCTTTCAACAGGAGTATGAGCATTTCTTGCTTTCCCATTTTAAAATGGAATAATATATATTTTTTAACTTTCATTACCTTTACATTCACTTTTCTTCTCCCACTGTTTCCATAAATGCATTAATCTTGTTGCTCAGAACATGAACTGCTTTACTTGTCCTCAACTGATGTGTAGTTGGATGTCAGCAAAATTCAGTGTCATAAACCTGATAGTCATAGGTTGCTCTCTTCTAAACTTATCCAATCCTAAAATATGAACAATTATCAGTAACCATCAACTGATCCAGTTGTTCGTTCACAACACCAAGCTAGATGATTTTGTAGACTGGAAAAAATTTTGAGGCCTCACAGGAAGTTGAAGTCTCTGGAGAAATTTGTGTAGGACATTCCATGAAGGCATTAGGACTTCAGATTTGTTATGTGAATCAACACTACCAACTCCTGTCTAAATGCCAGGTTCGCAAGCACTCTTCATTCCCCATATGTTTTGAATGCCTTCTCCTCTAAGGTAATCAAGCTCATGATTTGTTCAATCATTTTCAGAAAAAGGTAAATCCCGATACTTGAGCCTCATGAGCATTGACAGCAAATAGTGATTGATGTGAAAGGCTGGACTTGACTGTTTGGTCCTACTCTGGATCAAGTTATTAAATGATAATAGTGTAATCCATAAGTGACTCTCTTTATTATCTCATACTTATATTTTCTGGTTCATGAAATCTCCATGTTCCTGGACAAATTCATAGGCTAGGTGTGCATCAGTTGTCCCTCTGACTGTCCTCTCAGAAGTCAGGTGTGCTTTTTCTGTGTCCTGTTTTAATGCAGGTACTTTGAGGGTATTTCTTTGTTTCCCATTTATTTGTACCCTTTTATTCGCTAACTCTCTGGAGAAGTTGTTTTCCCATTGTAACTTATTTTCCTTCTTGTTCTAAGAGCACTGGAGTGAAGACTCTGTGGGGCATTTTTCCTGGTAATGCTTGGAGCTTTTGGATGGTTCCCCTTTTCAGTCAGGTCTTTTGTTTCTGTTATAATATTTTCCTGTGATTTTACCTTTGAGTAAATCCTTTAATGTTTTTTGCACCATTAAAACTATGGGCCCCTTTACAAGGGGCTGGAGAGCTGAATTTTGATCCAGTTCCACAACTGACATTTTGCTGTAGGCTGTAGATATTAATATTGTGAAATTAAATGGGTAGATGAAAACTATTGCAGGAACATGTTTTTTAGGTTACTGTATTATGCAATAGATTTCACTGTATGAAAAAGCTGTCATCAATGTGTCATGTACCTTGGACTTGAATTCTTCAGAAATCTACCTATGGATAAAGCTGTGACAGCATCAGAGAAATAGATATTTTAAATTTACATTTGTGAATGAATGATAAAATCTGTGTCGTAGTTCTTATATGGGTTGTTTTCTTTGTTTTTATAAAATTTTATTTGAGCATTGGAGTGGGGGCCCACTTTTTAAGATTATGTGGGTCACTCCATTGTCTGTTTTTTCTTCATTGCTGATGTTCTGCTGAGATGCATGTCCCTTTTCAGATGACTTCAGACTTGCTTAAGGCATAGCACAAACTTAGGAAAACAAATTTTATATTCCTTTATGTGGTCCTCTAAAATACAAGCCCTCTACTGCAACTGTGGTAGGAGGAAAAAAAAAGTGTTTATTCTGGTTCTATTTAATAAGAGCTGAGATTCTGGAACATAACCTGTAGCCAGTGATGAATTGTGCTGCAAACGCCAGCACCACAAATGATTGAATTCACAGCATTTTGCCTGAAGCTGAAGTGACATCAGCTCTGAGTGCAAAACTCTGTTCGTTCCCATTCAGGTTTTCCTCACATTCTCATATGGGGCAACAAAGTCTTTTCATACCTAGTCTTTCACCATATGTGAACTTTTCAAGAAAGTTGGTGCAAAATCCTTTTAGTCTCTTGGGTTACAGGAAAGCACTCTCTTGTGCTGTTGTTATCTGCAGCTCTGGAACACCTGACCCAAGAAACTCATGCTTAGCATCTGCCCATATACAAGAGTGGAAGGAGAAAAGGGCAACAAGAGTGAAAGGCATTAATTGCATTTTTTTTCGTTTTGCTCTAGGCTTGGGTTTTTCTAATATGGTAAATGTAAAATCCCTACTCTGATCTAGAATGCACAATTATCTCGGACTTTCCTTATTTTCTGTATTTCCCTCAAGGTCAACAGTATCAAACTTTTAAATATACCTTCATACAAAAATATTTTTGTACAACAAATCATTTCCCTAACAGCTGTTTTCTGTGGGGATGATGGTAAAGCATATTGCTAACCATTTAATTTAATTTAAAACACACTGTCCAAGATCAGTTTCTCTGTCATCATTGCTTGTTATGAGGTTCTCATCAGATTTTTTGGAATAATATGTGAAGGTACTGATCAAAAATTTATGAGTTTGGACGAACAATAAGTACATCCCCGTTAAGCTAGCAGTGAATTTATATTGCTTGTCACTGGACTTTGTGTCAGGTGCTGTTCAAAATTCTCCATGTAGCTATAACATTGCACTTCTGCCTCAACTTATAATGACCTCTGGTATCCCAGTCCAGGCTTTCTTTTAAGCAAAAATTTCCAGTTGTGCCAGATTGTATGGTGAGTTTTCAATGTTGACAGAAGTCCACTAGGACACAAACCACCAAACTCATTTTCACTGTGACCCAAAACAGGATTTAAACTGAAGTCTCTGGAGGTGAAAAGCTAGACTGCTAGCAAGTGACAGGCAAACCTCAAATAGCTCAGTTCCTCAGATGATAGGAATCTGAAAGTTTTCTGTTTTATTGCATACCCAGATTGGGACACCATAAAGACAGCTTTTTTCATACAGTGTTCACTCAAACCGGTAAGTGAAAGATGTGCATTAAAACAAAGCAAAAAAAAAACCCCTCATGTTTTGAAATGTCAAGTACTGGATTTATTTAAAAAAAAAAAAATCAGGTTTCTTCTTATTCAAAATTTTGTTTTGCATAATAGTAAGTTAGGCATTGTTAGAAGGAAAACTCTGGTCCTCATACCATAGGTTAGGATAAGAAGGACTGGATTTAAATAGACATTAGAAACAAAAATTGATAGTAAGAACAGTAAATCACTGGGACAGAAATGCCTGGGAAAATGTTGTAATTTCCATCAGTGAGAATGAGAGAGGCTAGATAAATATTTTGAAGAACTGACAAATTTAGGGCTGGTCCTGTCCCAGGATGGGAGCGTGCATTGCATGGTGTCTTCTGGGTTTATGATTCTGTGATTACTTGTCTCATGCAACAAAAGTCTCAGGTATATTAATGTTCATGCGAAAATATCTCAGTGAAAAGAAATTTGTCTCTTAAAGATCACTCATAATTTACTTTATTTGGAATAATTTAGCAAAGACTTCTATGGTAAAAACTGGCAGTGTTTGCTTGCTGGGACGTCTCTTTGTGTCTTCCACAACACCTTTGCACAAAGTAGTTGGGAGATGCTGACTGACTAGTATCTATATCCTGCAACTACTTTTCAGATTTTAACCCCAAAATAGTGGTTTATTTTGCATACTGGAATGAAGAGGGTGTTCCCATTTCCCTTATTCTTGATACTTAAAAATTGAAATATGTGTGTGAGAGACATGCAGAGGAAGAACTGATGATGTGAGACCTACAAGATATGACTACTGGAAATGATGGTTCCAGTAGATGAGACCCACTCAGATAATAAAAATGTGAGTCAGCTCTCACTCATGTGCTAACTTGGTAAAAGTAAATTTTTCTCTGCCCAACTGTTTTTAAATTTTCTACAGATAAACACCATGATGCATCAGGATATGTCTAAAAATAATTTTCTCTCCTCCCAGCAGATATATCCACAAACCCTGCACAAAACCACTCGTGCTTCTCAAACACAGCTACTGTGCTATGAAGCTGTGGATGAGTGAATAGGCTTGGTTAAGAGGAGTTTCAATCAAACCTTAGCTAAAGATGAGAAAAAACATTACAGAATTCTGGTTCCAAAAGGGAAGCAAAGAGCTGAATGTGCTGCCATGGCTCCTCCTCACTACCATTTAAATATGGTTTTGTCAAGTCTCACACTGCTGATCAGTATGATGTATTTCTCTAAGCTTCTCCTGTTGCTAGTTGCTGGAAGTGCTATATCCCTTTTGCACTGCTGTTTGGCTTTCCAGGAACTATTAAAAGTGCCCCTCATCTAAGCTGGGTAGTTTCATACAAAAATTTAATTCAGCTGAATCAGCGCCTGGCAATAAGATCATGTTAGTTTTGCTGTGGTCAGCTCTAGTGGGAGCCAGGTGAAAAGAGAATGGCAAATAGTATTCGGAGCTGAATGTGATGGAGGGAAAATTACGTTATACTGGAAACCAGGGAAAAGGCTGGTTTTTAGTTTTGTGGTTTTGCTTATTAGTAACCCGCTTGTAAACTTGTACTGATCTAATATTGATCTATTATATTGATCTATTGCTGTTTTGTCCCATGAGACGAAAGACATTCTGACGATCCACTTCCCATTGTTGTGTTAGATGTGATTTGTTGAAGTGCGCGCAGATGGTGGTGCTTCTACTGACCGTATGGCTGGGGTTTTTGGGTTGGCTGTGGAGCTGGATGTACACAGAGGAGGAACAAGGATGGGCAGGATGGGACAGGGCAGCTTTGACGTTTGTCATAGCGTGGGAAGCCTGCTTTCTTTGAACCACTGAAGTCAGTGACAGTCTTTACACCGACTTCTGTAGGAGTTCCTCCTGAGGATCATCAGGATGGCAAAAGGTACCAGCTGCTCCTGAATAACATAAACTCTGTAGAGTTTAATAAATGCTTTGTTTTAAGCAGGTCAGCTACCATAGCTTCACTGAAGACTTACTGGTCTCAGTGGAGTTACATTTTTTTATGTCAGCTCGTAGTCTGTCACACGACCTGTACAACGCGGCGTCTCTCCTCCTGCTGGTCTCTCTCACCAAAACCTGAGTAAAAGACCAGATGTTAAAGTTCCTTCTTGCATTCTTCTTGAGTTCTGAAAATCTGTATTCTTACGAGTGTTAGTTCATTACTCAGCAAAAATGAGCTATCATGACCTAAATGAGATAATAGTAGGGATCAGCTTGGGATTTTCAGAAGTCTTCCATTATGACCTAATTCTGCTCCCATTTAAGCCACCACTGGGATAGATCTGGGATAGACGCAATATTAAGTGTTTTCAGAAATCCCTTCTTAAGTACAGAAGAAGAGTTAGGGATATCAATGTGGTACATTCTTCAAAAGAAATAAAAAAAACAAACAAAAATCCCCATTTGGAGTATGACTTCAACAAATCCTGTCATTTTATGCAAACAGGCATTTCACAGATATGTGCATTTTCTAAAAAGATAACTTCAGTGTTAAAACTTGAAAGATTAACAATCATCTTTCACAATTTAAAAAAAAAATATTTTTGCTGGCTGGGTTTTTCAAAGCAGTTTCTAAATTTTAAATATAAAATAGTAAGTGTTGTATGGATTTTATTTTGTCTTAATCCTTGAGTGCATAATCCTGAAATAAATTTTGAACTAAATCCCCTGTGACCAGAAACATTCCTTTAAACTCTAGGGATGCAGCCAGCTATAGTTATATTCTATGCCAACTAGCCAGATGTATCTAAAAGAAAGAAAATTCTATTCTAAGTAAAATAAATTCAAAACTCTTTACCATAGAGTTTGAAAAATAAAGCTAAAAACCAACGTAGACTTTGTTCCCACAAGAGCACAGAATAAATATGAAAAAAATACACGTCAGATGGGATCAGAACCGATGTTTATGCATTGCAGGGTATTGCCTCGGCAAAGACTAGTGCAATTGCCTGGACTCATGGAGGAAGTGAATTGGTGCAGACATTTTATGGTTGATAGAGACATCTCCTCTCCTGTCTAACACTGAATCCTTTTTTGGTCAAGAAACTGAAATTTTTAGAACTTCCAGTGTGTGACTGAGTTTGAAGAAGCTCTTGTTTGACTGAAAAGCTCGAAATAACAAAAAAAAAAAAAAAATAGAGCACGGGGCTTGACAGGGTCTGATTCTGAGTGCAATGAAGCTGATGAGAGAGTCTCCCCTGACCTGGCTAGGCATGTAAGTACTTGGATCTACACGCAGTGTTGAATCCTAATAGTGATTTATAAACAGAGATTTAGAATTGTTCTGAAGTTGTATCCTCATATGCCTGGTGGAGGCTTAGTTTTCCATCATTTGCCTCCACCATCCTTTCCTTCCATTCCCTTCTCCATGTTCCTCCATTCTTCCCTCTCCCCTGCCTCCGCTGCCTTTTTTCCCCATTTGCTGCCATTTAGCATTACATCAGCAGAATATCACTGAAGCAGTGGTGTGGCTTCCATAAAGCAGCAAGTAGACTTAAAATCAAGGAACAGTTTCAAAGATGGGTTTGTTGTGTTCCTGTGAATATATCATAACTATAATGAGGGTTTGGAATACATCTCCGCACACCATAGGGGTAACCTCATCATTACCCACCCATGGTGACTCTGATCTTGAGTGATCTCATTCCATATCCTCAGCATAGTTCTGGCATGTTCCCTCTGCATGGAGGGGGGAATAGAGAATGACCTTCCTTTGAAATCCTAGATGTATTTACATGAGAGCATGCCAAATGCATTAACAAGTGGTGGAGTGAAACCCCGAGTGAGTAAACATGGTCAGCCCAAACACGTGTAAATAAATCTAAAATTTCGGAGGATGTCCTGCTTGCTTTGATTTATACCGCAAACTATAGGAGGAAATGTTGGGCCAATGAGAATCTGCTCTATTCATTTATTTTTAATTGCTATTTAATCGTGTCATAGCACATCAAGCTCTCAAGGAACTATTTTCCCTCCTCCTTGCAAATTAGATTTCATTCAGGTGACAACCCTGTTTCATTGTGACTATAGTGACATTTGCTCACATGTAGTAGCAGCTTCTGGTGCTGGATATTTGGGATGTTGTGCTCTCTGTACACTTATCTCTCTCCTCATCTGCTGCACTCTCAGAGAAAAAGAGAAGGCTGCTGCTACTAAGCTGGAAGTAGATATTTGGCTGAGTGCTTCCCTGGTTTTGGACGGGTGTTCCTACTTTTAGCAGCATGCCTAGACTTTGAGAGGTACCTTATGATGAGTGAACAGCTATATGAGGAACTTTCAAACTTTAAATCGTATCCAAGGAACCTCCAGTAATAAGGGCTTCAGCTTATACCCGCAAGTGGTCCTGCGGGAAAACTGGTCTTTGGCTTTTATTTCCTGAAAGGAAGGATTGTATGGCAGTGTTGGGGCTTCGGGGTCTGTATAATCAAGGCTCGGCATGATGAATTTGATGTACTGGCATCTGTTCTGTATGCTTTGTAAGACTTCCAATAAAATATGAATAAAAAAGAAATATGCTTCATATGTCTATGTAGGACATATGGCAGTTAAAGCTTTAGATATGGCATTTTTGTTGAGTTAAGAAGGATATGTTAGAACACACATAAGTGGCACAGTTCTTTCGAAAACAAAAAGGCAGGAAAAAGTTAGGAAGGCAATCAAGGCCTATCTGACCTTCTGGGGGGATTTCTTGGGGGGCAACGGGTTGCTTCAAGCTTGAATGCACCTTTGAAAAATCTGAAGCTCCAGACAGCATCATGTTACTGTATATAATCCTTCAAAGAGGGTAAGGTGTGAAAACAAGCCAATAAATGTGTAAGGGGTGAAGGAAAATTTTTACAGATCAGAGTCAAGGTTGCCAGCTTTTCCCCACCACAAAACCCCAGCGTCCCTCTCCAGGAACTCGACCCAGAATATTATTTTTGGATGACTGCCTCTGTAAATCAGTACAGTGCAGATGAGGGCCCTCCCCCACAATCAACTTCCAACCTTTTGATGAGTGCAGAAAAGGCAAAAATAAAGGACAAGGCTGGAATTGGGTGATTTTAGTTTGTGATGGATTTTCCAGCACTATCAGTGGGCCCTGTCTTTCCATAATGAACATTAGAAGCATGATTAGGCAAATCAAATATTTCCTATCTTGCTTGTGCTTTCTCTTAAAGCGAAACCAGACAGTAGCTTTTTCTTCCTCGCGCTTTTCCTGCAGCTGCTTCCCCTGGCTCCTACTCGGGGCTCGCTTGCCAGTGCTCCAGGCCAGCTCTGATGTGGGGTGGATGCCAGGGAAAGAGCCACGGTGGGAGCCTTGCTGGGAGCCTCCCTGCATTGCTCAGGGGTCGCGTCTCAACCCAGGCCCTCACCTCTGGTCCTGCAGCTGCAGACACTGGTGTGAATGGTGCTGCGTGATCCACAGAGCCCTGCCTGGGAACAGAAGGAGATTCGGCAGCTTCTCGGAGGAGAAAGCCTTTTGAAATTTTGGGGTTACATCCATAAAACAAAGCATTGCTATCATTTTCTGCATACGAACTCTCCAGATGCCGTTTATAAGTTTCTGAAGGAGTTAACAGAATTGAAAGAGGTAGCGCTTTCCCCTGGAGGTGGTCCAGGGAATATTTGTGGAAGATACTTCACAAGCAATGGGTACCTTATGAATCCCCTGACACAAATTTAGGAGACATGAATTGGACAGAAGATGAAACGCTTTTTAACATGATTTGGTTTCAGTCCTTCAAGCTGATCATGAGCTACCCACTGTTCAGGACTGGCTGCCTGCAAGAGTTAAATAGCACTTTTGAAGAGTACTTATTCAGTGCACTGGCCTGGCAGAAAGCAGCTTAACATCAACCTGTGCCTTTCCGTTGGAGACTGTCCTCTGGACTCAGCCCTGTGCTGTCTTTTCCACATGGTGCATGTGTTCCTGCTCTTGCTGAATCTCCCAAGCCTGTGAAACATCTGATTTCATTATACTCCTCTTCTGGCCCAGAAACGTCCTTACCTGCACTGAAGCTGGGACATAACTCACTATAACAGCACCAACCTGTGTTCCACAATGAGAAACAGTCTCCTGAGGACAAAGACCAATGACTGCTCCTACCTTCTAATCCTCTTCAGTGTATCAGTGGGCTGGAGCCAGAACCCTGTGAGGGAGAAGAACCAAAATTTCATTTCTTTTTCAGAGAAGACAAAGAAAACGCAACTAATTTCTAATAGTGCAATACAGCTAGAGGAGGAAATTTTGCGTAATGCAGATTCTAGCTGGAAAAGGCAGTCATTTTCTGGGACTCATCTAAGGATTCCCCTTCCTGGGAAACCCATCAGAGCCTCCAGCCTGAGTGTACTGCTGTGGTGAAAGGGTGGTGAGATGAATTATTTTCAAAGGAGGGTGAGACATGAGGTGCTCAGCTAATGCAGAGCAGTACGACTGCTCTGGCAACGTAATTTATGTCAGCTCTAAAACCTTTTATTGCTGGAAGCAGAAACATAATGAACAGACATGTGAAAAGCTGTGTGAGGTGAGGGAATCCCACATGAAGGAGATGGGAAGGGGCGTAAAAAATGTTTCAGATTATTTTATATTGAGGTAGAAACCATCCACTCATGGTATGTGTTGGGCTAATAGATTCTTAGTGCCTGGTCAGCAGCCTCCAGATGCTGTCACAGTGCAAAGGCATTCATTATCCGTTCCTTTCACGGGGACAGCTCTCCTCCATGCAACCTTCTTGCAAGAGGGTATGGTAGCGATGACTCCTGGCCTTGCTGGTCACAGCTCAGTATCGTATATGTACAATCCCATGAAACCAAAACACACTCTCAAAGAGCTCTTGTACTCCAGGGCTTCCACTTCAGGAAGGATATTAGATTTCAAAGCATATTTACATATTTACTATAACACTTCCAAGAGCAGGTTTTTTTTAAAAGGTTATAGCAACATCTCTTTGCCTTTGATGGGGACAATTCTTTTTGCTTTTGTTCCCTAAACTGTTGAGCTCCTGAATCTTACAGAAATCTTGAGCATTTTAAGTTGTCTAAAAGTTTTTTGTTTGGGTTTTTTTTTGGTGTAAGAGGTGAGAAACCAATTGGCTGCAGAGCATTCATAGATGAAACTAATAGTATAGACCAGTGCACTCTAAAGACCTGAAAGTTATGCTTCGAAGTGTGTTGCATTTGCTAAAGTTGATGGGGGAAAAAAAAAGAAGTCTGACTGGATCTGTGGTTCATACTGTCTTGTGTGTGGTATACAGTGACAGAGAGAGAGAGTTTTCTGCTTACTCCATAGTAATGAAGCAGCAGAAAGATGTGGAAGAAATTCCATAGTTAAGTAGCTTTGTAAGTCCTTCACAGGATCTTAAGTGTTTAGGAATCATGACTCTAATAATAATAGGATTGGATTAAAAAATTGAAATGAAAAGTATGAAACTGGGAGGGCTGAACCTTGGAAACAAACATTGGTTATACTTTCTAGCTATTTTTTTCAGCCATCCAGTGCAGTAGCAACTTTTTCTTTAAAATTTTAAAGACCGTGTTCCCAGTGGCTGTAAAATTTATCAAAATCAAATACAGTGAGATATATCAATGCAAATCAATAGAAACAGATTAATGCCAAGAAACTTTGCTTGCTTGACTGTCAGCTCTGCAGTCCATGTTCACCTAGATATAGGAAAGCACTTTATAATAATTTATTGGAGTATGTTAATGTGACAGATGGTATTTAAATAACATAGATTTAAAGAGCTACAGTAACATTAGCCTCAAAAAAAAATGAAGTCTGTTAATGAAAAGAAATGAAGTCTGTTAATGAAAAGTGAATGCATTAGTCTTATCTTTACCACAGCTTCTGTCTGTTTATTCTGTTGATAGCTTAGCATGAACTTTGGGAAAGCTAGTATTAATGTTGCTTCCACATTTTTCAATTTGTGTGTGCCTTGGAAACCCTGCTTTCAACTGGAAGTAGGTATGGCAGAAGACCACATATACTTTTGGATACTTTGGGGATTTACAGAGGGACAGAGTAAATAAAGCTGGACAAGTTTGGTCCAGCAACGAAAGGAAAAAAATAGCTTGGTACAACTTTTTTTGAGGTTTCACCATCCCCTTTCAGCATTCAGATCTGAAGCTTCCTGAGACATCTCATTCTCGGCCAGCCTACTTAACCCTGGAGGCATAGGCATGGATCACAGCTACCAATGGACATGGGGTATTTGTGATTCTCCAACATAAATTCAGTTTCACTGGCAATGAAGTTGGATTGATACTTAATTTATAAGAAAAGCCACTATCCAGACTCTTGACGTCTCTTTTATCCCTTAGGAGTCCAGTCTTCTTAAAAGCATGAATTGGAAAAAACTCAGCTTTTTTTTTCCCCGTCAGCCCTGCCAGTCGACCCTGGTGCTCAGCTGAGAGGTACCGTGAGGGAACCGTATGGATGCACATTCCCAGTGAATCTCAGCTGTCCAGCCTCGTACGAGGATTGTTTTGAGTTAGCGCAGTACAGACAGCAAGACAGATGCTGGTTCCTGTATGCTGGCCACAGCTGGTGTTAAGTTTGTATTAGATGGTGCTGAGTGCATTACACAGTCTCGTATCTGTGTCTGTTCTATCTTTTTCCATGTTTTCCTCAAATATATATGCAGAATCACTTGGTTCAGATCACCTGACACCTGTCAAAACTGCACACGAGTTTTCTAAGTTGGGCTTGAGGTATCTTTCAGGCAGGGAAGAAAGACGGGGTTGGTGGGTCCATGAGCTATGGGAAAGTATCTGTTCTGATAGCAAATGCTTGGCTGTGAGATGGTTGTGCTTTGATGTGCTTGAGCAGCAAGAGCAAAAGTTGGAGAAATGCGAGTCCTAGTCCCAGTTCTGACTCTAACTGCAGGTGCTCAGAGGATGGATTAGGTCTCTGCTCTTCACTTTGAACAAGAAAACCATGACATAAAAGCATCATTTAGATTCATGATTCCTAGAGCTGTCCCAGCTTTAAAAAACATATGGCTACCAGACTTCATGATTTCTCCTAGGTTGTTCTTCAGGGAAGTGGGAAAAGTCTCGAATATTTTGGTTTTTTGGTTGACAAATTCTTTCAATAAACATGGGGGAATATAGAAATTTGCAGGGATACAGGGAGTTAAGCTAAATCTTCACAAATATTAATCTGCAAGTGAAACTGCAAATATGATGTTTTTACATTGATATGCATTGGAGTGAAAGCAGAGAGAAGCGGGGAGAACTATGGTTCTTCCGTTTTCAACTGGCAGTTTAAAGGAAACCTTTATGTTTAATTAAAGATGTCTTATATGTTGGAGGATCTTACCTGCCATACCTAGAGCATCTTCCCAGTTCTACTGGCATAGCTGGGTGGTTGTGGAGATAGAGCATTAGATATCAGCACAAGACAAGCCTACTCTCAAAAGACATTTTGCAGAGGGCTATTAATACACTTCTCTAGTGAAGAGGAGGAGGAGGATGTTCTCTTCTTACTCGTGCAAGGCATCTTTTTTTGTCTCTTCCTGTACCCTTGAAGCAGGTACAGGTGACCCTGTGTCTTCCAAAGATCTGAAATAGTCAACAGCTGATGTTTTCTGGACTTCTTTTTCTTTGTAATCATCTTTCTATTCTGAAAAGAATGAAGAGGAAAAGCAATTTTTGTAATATCTGATGAAGATAGTTTGGTACAGCTAAAGCTCTTTATCCTACAGCTGCAATTATTTTAAATAAACAAAACCTTGTGGTTTTGTCCCATAGAAAGAATTTCTATTATTTTCTGTATGCTAAACCATCTCATTTGAATTATGTTGAGGATTAGCCTGGGAAATGTTACACAAATGGCTGAATTTTTTTAATTTTATTTTAATAGATCAAAACCCGTTTTCAGTTTATGAAAGCCTTTTTCCCATAATTGATATTATTCATTCTTTTTCTTTTAAGTCCTTAGAGGATTATGAATGTCAGTATTAGAATAAAAGGAAGATTGCTTTAGATAATTTTATGTGCAGGGCTTCGTTCCAAAGGAACCAAACTCAGATGGGGATCTTTGAGAATGCTGGTAAAGGGACATGATAAAAATAAGGTGGGGGTGAAGAAGAAAGGAAGAAAAATCTACAAATCAAACTCAGCAGAGGTTTCCAATATAGCTGATGCTCTGCACTTTTGGTCCTTACAGTCCATCTGGAACGTTTTGATGCTGTAGCATAACATCAGTTCAAGATTGTTGAACTGCCAAATGCTCATTCTATTTACTTGGCCATAAGGAAAGGACCATTGTCTCAGTGGCCTTGTCCAAAGAGTTCTTTCACAAGTTTTCTGGTCATAGAATAAGATGGGGTAGACTGTTACAACCACAAACTGAATACTTTCCAAAGCAGTATTTGGATTTAAATTCTCCAGGAATAACCCATGTGATGTGGTGGATACCCTCTAAGGCTTCCACTTTATCCTTGAGTAGTGATGAGTTGGACGAGCTCTGTTGCATCAGAGGGTGGTTTTCATGCTCATCTGTTTTGCTGGATCACAGTGTAAGTGACTTGCCCTGCAAATCTGTCAGAACACAGTGCAAAAAACTCAGAGTATCTTACACTCTGCACTTCCCACATCCACTGGCAAAATTGTTTCCCATTTTATTGAATCACTGTATTTCATATACCTCAAAGTAGTTTTGCAGCAGTTAGATTGGTCTGCACTTCAGTATGTTTCTTTCTTCGGTTAGAAGGAATGCAGTTCTAAGTGGCACCAGTCAAAATAACTCTAGTTTTACCCTTAATAATTTACAGTTGCTTTATAACTGCACCTTAACATGCAAGAAGGACTGGATAAATCTACAGGGCTCTGGGTGGAAGGCTGTTTTGTTTTATGTGCAGCTTTCAACAAATTAGGAGTACAATTCACTTGGGGGCTTTTTCTTCTCTTTTTCTTTGATTGGTGAGATTCATTTCAGCAACTGGAAAATCTTAGATTCGATGCCACCATGTAGATTTTCAGTTGGACAAAATGATGCCATTGACTTCTATATTATTATAAAAAGACCACATCAAACTATGCAAGTGTCCTGTAATGTCATGATTACAGTGTTAGGCTTGTAGCAGTTGAAAAAATGACTAATTGAATATCAGAATATTCCTTCAATTATATGTTTGGCTGTCCACATAGATAAAGGCAGTTTGTTAAAATACTATGTCAATTTGTACCGTGGCAAGCTTGGAAGGTTTCCTGAGAAGGAAAGGGGAGACTGGGAGTGCAGCCGTTAGCGCTCATTGCGGTATCACCTAATCCTGCCATCTCATCAGAGCTGGCTCACGGAGAAAGCGAAGGGAAAGAAACCCCCCCAAGGAATACCCAGGTGGAGCAGGAAGGTGCTGTGGGTGATCAGGGTGAGGGCTACTTTTCCAGCCCGAACCCATCCCTTGCTGTGGCGTCAAGCAGCATGCTGTGGCAAGAGGAGGCCTGTTGTGGATGATGGGAGACACCAAGGTGCCAGTCACAGCACAGCTCCTATAAGGGTCTTTTTGCAAAAACTTGAAGTGCTTTTTGCAAGAACCTGATCTCTGTTGTCAAATTGCAGCTTGGTAATTATGTTCTGGTTGCCTCAAGTGCTTCTGCAGTTTCAATTGAATGCACAAATAAATAATGAATATATAGTGAGTTTTAAAAATGCTAACTGGGCAGAATGGCAGAAGGCATAAGGGTGCGGCCATAGGGGTTGAAAAAGAAGACTTTATTTTTTGATACTTTTGCCTGAAATAGCCTCATATTTTCAGGTCAGCTTATGGCCAAGAAAAACACAAATCCAACCAAAGCCCACAGGAAACTGTAACAGTCCTAAGAAAGGCCAGCGAATGAAGGGTGTAGAAAAATCCCTGTGAATGATATCATTGACCACTGGCAGTGGGAAACTCTGAGGAGTTGTAACTACTCATGAAGAGGGGTTGGGGAAATGAAATGTTAAAATATTCTGGATTTTTATTTATTTGTCTTCTGTTTTCTAAGAATCCTGGGAAAAACAGCTTCGTTATGATTGCCACCCATTGCTTTCTGACTTTTAAGGTCCCATGGATGCAATTTATGCCTCTTGAGTTGCTATAGATACAGGGGATGAAATCTGTTCCTGGCCTTGTTAAAGTTGCTGGGAGTTTTGCCATTCAGTAGGGGACAGATGTCACCATAGGTTTTCAGTGACACCATCTCAGCTTCTAACATAGGCAGAGTAAGTCAAAACACTTCAAAGAGCAATGCTTTGCAAAGGAAAGGAGCCCCCATTTAATTGTTTGTAGCTTAGAATTTCTTCTGTCACTTGATCAGTGTTGCATATGCTAACACAGTGTGAATTAAGTGCATGGGATAAGAATTTGCTTGCTTAATTAGAAGCAGCTTTCTCTCAGATGTTGACATGGACCTAATGCTAGAAAGCACAAGTGAGGAAGCGTAGAAGCAAATTGAGAGTGCTTCAGGTGGATATTGAGCTGGACTTACTAGATTGCAGTCATCTTCTGATGATACAAAAACAAAAAGGCTTTGTGTTCAAGTATTTTTTTACAACTGTCCATGATCCTTTGTTAATGCATCTGAATGCACTGGTTTGTGGGCTGGGGTTGTATTGCTCTCCTCTGCTGTCTTTCACAGACTTGATTTAATCCATGTGGTAGACTCCATTTTAACACAAAGCTTGTGTCACAGATCACCTTTCCTGCTGCTTCTGAGCATAGATTGTGCTTCTGTAGTATCTGTTGCAATGATTTTAATTGAAACATGATACTGGAAAAGCAGAAAAGGTATCGTGTCTCATCACTTCATGGTTTCCACTGCTCAAAAGTCCAGGATCAAATGCTATGTGATGAGGCAGTTCTCAGCAGACCACAGCTGGGGAATGTGGAGTGTAGCTGCACTGACCCGATGCTTTCCCAGTGGGAGGCTGGCTCCTGAGCTGTTTCTGAGCTTCAGTGTGCAGGCAGCCTCCTGTTAGTAGTTCACAGCACAGCCTCTTTGCTGCTTTGCTGCTGCTGTTTGGATTTGGTACTGTAACACACAAGAAAGCCTGGCTTGCTCACAGTTGCAGATATTCCCACAAAAGTGTGCTGCAAGATTACCAGAGCTAAAACTGAAGCAGAGGCACAGTGAACCAACGTCCCAAGTCACCAGTAAACGCAGGACAAATCCATAGCTCTGCGTCCCAGTCTATTGCCCTGTCCACCAAACTCAGTGGACTGGCATATGTTGCTCCTTCCCCAGCTTCAGCATCTGGCTGACACTGGAATGAGTTGGCTAAATTTCAGTCCAAACAAACTGAAGGTGACGTAGGTAGGTGTTGGTGTGGTTCATCTCATGGAGATGGTGGAGGAACTGCGTTAAATGCCACAGTTTTCTCACTATCATAATTCCCCAAAGAGTCACAAAATACTTTACAATGTTAAATTATCTGTATTAAAACAGTCTCTCCAATGCAACTGGAGACCACCCAGAACTGATCCTAGATACAGCAGCATCCTCTCCAAGGAGATAGGCTGAAATTATTTGGAGTTCACTGCCCATAAGGCATATTCTGGGCTGGATGTACGCACGCAGGCAGTGCTCAGGGGACTTGTCTCAAGAGCACTCTGCTTCTGGTGTGCTTGTTTGCATTTGTGTAATGGAACCATTTAAAAATAAATACCAGTTTAAAAATAAATGAGTGATCTTCACATTTAATGTTTGTCTAAGATAACTGGCACCCATGACCATGCTAAAAAACCTTTACTGGCTTTATGAATCTGTTTATTCAAGTATCTGTATTTTAAAAGAGGCTTATAATATTTGCATGTTAAATAGCATACAATTTCTTTTATTGAGAAAGTTTCTTCCCTTTATAACTCTATGCTGAAAAGAGAGCAGTGTACTTTGTAACAAAGCTTTCAAATAGATTTGTCAGAGTCTCAGTAGGACAAGTAGCTCCAGTGTAGTTTTGCTTTGCCTTTGAGTCATTTATTGTAGACTCCATACTTGGTGTAAGATCAAATCAAGAACGTGGCTATTTGAAATAATTTATTGTTTTGTTCAGTTATACTTGGGGCAAAAAAAAAATACACTGTTGTCACCAGAGGAATTTAGAGACTGATTTCTGTGTGATTTTTAAATAACAGACAAATGACTTATCAAACATTGATTCTGTATGTGCAGTCTTCATGCATGGTTCGAGGCAGTGTGGATTATTAAAGAGGAAGGATCATAACACATTGGGAAGATCAGAAAATCTAAGACCCACACCTTTAACATCTGCTCATTTTGGATGTCTCTGTGTGGATTGATTTTACATTAGGCATTTGACAAATTGACCATATTGTCCCAAATGTTCACATCCTTGGTGGAAATGGCTCCATCCAAGCCCCCTTTTGGGCTGTGAGTGTTAAATGTCCTTCTGCTGAAACAGTCCTGATACTCATTTCAGCTGTGTAGGAAAGTTAGCTGGTGTCCATGGTGCTAATATGAAATACAACAACACAAGTGATGTAATTTAATTATCTAAAGCCATTCTGAAAAAGCTTTCTTAACCAGCCCTCGTGTAAGTTACATTGGAGTGAGCTTACTGAGGGATTTGAAAGACAGTCGCAGGGATCAGACACCGGAGAGTTCATACCCGTACGAAGGGAACAGAAGAATTACAATGCTCTGCGGAGCTTTGATTAACTGTCTCCAGAGTAAATACAACCTCTGGAAACAAAAGCTTTCTCTCACACCAGGCCCCAGAATTGGCAACTTTAGCACATTCTCTTTGTTCACCTCCAGGATGGCTGGCAGGTTCAGCCAAAGGAGAGGGACTGTAAATTACAACAAAAAGGGAATTAGAAGATGTTATTTTAATCAGGCTACTGAATGACTTCATTGCCGAGCTAGTGCACGGTGTGCACAGCAATCAGACCTCTGTAGACCCGGCGCAGTAGCTTTCACCGTGTGGTTGTGCCGGAGGAGGCTCAGAAAGAAATCTTTCAGCACACCCTTACATTTGAACCATCAGGCAAGTCCTATATCCTTTCCCTTGTACTTCTATTGTATCTCCTGGAAATCACTCTTTGCATAAGCAATAAGGCTGAATTCTTTTAGCCGGGACATCAGGCACCAGTTTTGCAAAACATGATCTACTCATGTAGACCCAAGTGCCCACAGAGAGTCCAGCATCGTTCCAAAAGAGTGTCAGGGGGTCCTTGTTCTGAGCTGCTGTTGAATGATTAACTCTCACCCATTGTTTTAAACTGTGCCCTCGTTCTTACAGAGAAACTCAAAATATTAGAAAGTTCCTTGTGCTGTGCTATGTTTTATGTTGTCAGAGCTAAAATCTCACTGTTAGTTAATTACTGGATTTAGTTTCCTGCTCTGCCATAGCTCTTCCATGCAGGCAAGCTGAATTTCCTTGCAGTATTTCAAGTGAGACATTACTGCCAGTGTTAGCCAAAGAAAGGATTTTTAAATGCTCCCTTATTTTGAATTATCTTCCCTGTCGATCGCATGCTTCTTCACATTCACTTTCCCTAGGTTCTAAACATCTCGCGGAAAAAGCAACATGTCTTTCCAACTGGAAGGTTCAATAGTTGTCCCCCAGAGTTTGCTCCTGAGAGCTGATATGCGTGAAGCAAAACCAAGTTGCAGGACTGGATTTTTCGAGGAATGTCCCTGCCATTATTTAAAAGAAAAGAACATTTTCCATTGAACGTTGCCATCACGTAGGTGACTAAACAAGAGGCAGCAGGACTAATGAACTGTAACATACTTGGAAACTTAATGAATAAAATTACTAGTTGAGAATCTATTTAACAGGATAATTTACAGAAGAATGGTAGTCTTTCGAGTGTTTCTGTGTGGCTTAGCGAAGTAGGTGCCATGACTATTTGAGCCTTTTATATGGGGAGGAGAAACTGGTGGTGCAAATCAGGAATATTCTTTAGTGCAAGGGTGTGTATTTGGAGAGACTGTGTGCAGCCCTGTTCTGCAGGTGAAGATACACCCCACCATTCCCAGAGGAGGTCCACATTGCCTCACGCCATTTTCTAAAAGCTCTGGCTCAGGTCTACTCAGGGCAATCTCCACATTTGTATCTTCTGTTGTCCACTCCCTTCTCCTAACATCAGGAGATGCAGTGATTACGAGATGATAGAATTCAAGATTCATAAGGCAGCAAGGAGGGTGTGCAGCAAGCTGGCTACCCTGGACTTCAGAAGAGCAGACTTTGGTCTCCTGAGAGATCTGATAGGCAAGGTAGAGTGGGAAAAAGAACTGGAGGAGAGAGGCCGAAGAAAGCTGGGTGGTATTCAAGGATTGCCTCCTCCAAGCAGGAGAGGTGCATCCCAAAAAAGAAGAAATCAGGCAAAATAGCCAGCAGACCTGCGTGGATGAGCAAGGAACTGCAGGACCAAAAAGGAGGCCTAGAGAGGGTGGAAACAGGGAAGGGTAGACTGGGCAGAATACAGAGAAACTGTCCGAGTCACCAGAAACCAGATGAGGCAAGCGAAAGCTCAGGCAGAACTAAATCTAGCCAGGGATGTGAAAGATAATAAAAAGAACTTCTATAGATATATCAGGGATAAAGGCAAGACGAGGGAAGCTGTGGGTCCCCTCCGGAAGGAAATGGGAGACCTGGCCACCCAGGCTATGGAGCTGAGCTACCGAAGACTTTTTTGCCTCAGTCTTCACCGGCAAGGACTCTAACTGCACTGCCCAAGTCACGGAAGGCAAGAACAGGGGCTCTAAGAATGAAGAACCGCCCACAGTACGAGAAGACGAGGTTTGAGACCTTTTAAGGAACCTGAAGGTGCATAAGTCCATGGGACCTGATGAAATCCATCTACGGGTCCTGAGGGAGCTGGCAGACGAAGTTGCTAAGCCCCTTTCCATCATATTTGAGAAATCGTGGCAATCTGGCGAAGTTCCCACTGACTGGAAAAAGGGGAACATAACTCTGATATTCAAAACAGGAAACAAAGAAGACCCGGGGAACTACAGGCCAGTCAGTCTCACCTCTGTGCCTGGCAAGGTCATGGAGCAGATCCTCCTGAAATCTTTGCTAAGGCACACGGAAAATAAGGAGGTGATTGGAGATAGCCAACATGGCTTCACCAAGGGCAAATCGTGCCTGACAAATTTGGTGGCCTTTTATGATACTGCCACAGACTTGGTAGACAAGGGCAGAGCAACTGACGTCATCTTCCTGGACTTATGCAAAGCATTTGACACTGTCCCGCACGACATCCTGGTCTCAAAACTGGAAACTCATGGATTCGATGGATGGACCACTCGGTGGATAAAGAGCTGGCTGGATGGCTGCACCCAAAGGGTTGCAGTCAACAGCTCAATGTCCAAGTGGCAGCCAGTGACAAGTGGTGTTCCTCAGGGGTCAGTGCTGGGACCAATGCTATTTAACATCTTTTTCGGTGACATGGACAGTGGGATAGAGTGCACCCTCAGCAAGTTTGCTGATGACACCAAGCTCGGTGGCGCAGTTGACACGCTGGAGGGAAGGGATGCCATCCAGAGGGACCTGGACAGGCTGGAGAGGTGGGCTCGTGCAAATTGCATGACGTTCAACCAAGCCAAATGCAGGATCCTGCACCTGGGATGTGGTAACCCCAGGCACAAATACAGGTTGGGCGGAGAATGGCTGGAAAGCAGCCCTGAGGAGAAGGAGTTGGGAGTGTTGGTGGACGAGAAGCTCAACATGAGCCGGCAATCTGCACTGGCAGCCCAGAGAGCCAACCACATCCTGGGCTGCATCAAGAGAAGTGTGGCCAGCAGGTCTTGGGAGGTGATTCTACCCCTCTACTCTGCACTCGTGAGACCCCACCTGGAGTACTGCGTCCAGCTTTGGAGTCCTCAACACAGGAAGGACGTGGACCCATTGGAACGGGTCCAGCGGAGGGCCACGAGGATGATCAGAGGGCTGGAGCACCTCTGCTATGAAGACAGGCTGAGAGAGCTGGGGTTGTTCAGCCTGGAGAAGAGAAGGCTCCGGGGGGACCTTATAACAGCCTACCAATATCTGAAGGGAGCCTACAGGAGAGCTGGAGCCTTTGCCAGGAAGAGCAGTGAGAGAACAAGGGGCAACGGTTTTAAATTGGAAGAGAAGAGATTTAGATTAGATACCAGAAAGAAATTCTTTACTGTGAGGGTGGTGAGACACTGGAACAGGTTGCCCAGAGAAGCTGTGGATGCCCCATCCCTGGAAGTGTTCAAGGCCAGGCTGGATGGGGCTTTGAGCAACCTGCTCTAGTGGAAGGTGTCCCTGCCCAGGGCAGGGGGGTTGGGACTAGATGATCTTTAAGGTCCCTTCCAACTCTAACCATTCTATGATTCTATGTATGCCTGCTAAATTCACCACGTCCAGTAGCTCTTTGTGTCACCAGGAAAGGAGAGCTTCGCTCCACAAAATTCAGCTTTCTTAGTCAACCTTGTCATGCAGCACACTGCTTTGCAACTTTATTTGTACTTATTCCATTAGGAAAGGGGCTAAATTGTTCTCTCTTTTTTTTTTTTTAAGTTGCTAGTTGGCCTTTAATTTTTAATGAGGACTATGATTGTTCTGGACTGTGTTACCTCCAAGTGGTGTGAATCGTCTTTTACAACAACGTAGCATTTTTTCCCCCTTATTTTATCTTTCCCATTACATTCCCAGGACAGCAGCCTGTGTTCTGCAAAGTCCAAATGCCAGCTGAGGGGCAGAGAAAGGAGCACCAGGCAGGTACCTCTAAAGCAGCAGAGTGTGTGTGACTTCTGAGAAGAGAAAGGGGCGGATGTACGCTGAGGGACTTCAACACGTGCTGAAACTGTTGCAAGCCAGGTAGGTCCTGCCTCACTGTAAGGAGAATTATGGATGGTGAAAAGCACACAACCCCCAAAAGATGCACCCTGCAAAGTCACAGGGATCTGGTGAGGGAAAAATTACTTTTAATCTATTTATTCTGTTCTTTCTCACTTTGAGGGCTTTTGGGGGCACAGGGGATTGGAGAAAATGAACCTAGCATTTGAGTTTAAAGATCTTATAAGTATTTTTAGGGTGCTTAGGATAAGAGCCTGGGTAGACCCATCTCAGTGTCATGCTTCTCTGATTAATGCATCAATATCTGACATCACTTTTGTAGTCTCTTTCATCTCTAGAATTTTTAAACTTCTGGCATTGTATATGGCTGATATTACCAAAGTCATGTTGGTGTAAGGTGTAATAACCAGTATGACCCTCAGTTTGCAGAGGGAAATAATCCATAGAGTAGATACTACCTCCCTCCCCATTTTAGCTTCCCCACCACCCCCCTAACCCCTAAGGAAAGATTTGTTTAATGTGAGAAGCAGTAATGCCAATTATTGGACGGGGAACATGGTACACCTAAGAACTTCTCTTTGTGAAATGCTTGTCTGTATAGAGAGGTTCCACAAAACCTGTTTATTCTGAGCCTCCCATAGGCCTGATTTTGAGAGCCTGAGGTTATTTGTTTCCCTTAGACTGCTTTCCAGAACGTTAAGTAAACCCAGACTGCTGCCACGAGAGATCACCTAATCTGGACATCTCCTGTGGAAGTGAAAAGGGACTGCTGCGGAGACACACACAAAGAGCCTTTGTGATAAACTGTGCCCAGAACATGAATACAGCTACGTGGCTTCATTGAGGAGACAAAGGTGAAAGATAAAGCAATTTTCTGTGGTGGTTTTGTGGAGTTTTGAATGTCCTCCTCTCATACGCTGCTGCCTCATGGTGATGTCTACGGAGCTCTTAGTGACGTGTCTCAGGAGTGCAACACACAACTCTCTGGTGTGCTTCCCTGCAGAGACATACCTGGCAGCGTATCAAGCCACTTTGTCTCCGCAGGTATGTGGGGTCCCTTTTGTCATGGAGGGACAAGGTGGAGCTGCACACTTGCACATGCATGGTGCACCTGGGCAGCAAGTTGGATCTTGGCAGGAGCACTGGGCTGCTTCTCCAAACACAGTATGAATGTTTCCCCTATGTGGTCTTTCGGCGGTGTCTACAGAAAGTATTGAAAAGTCCTAATAGTTTCATTGGGCTGTGCTTAACCCACTGACTGATGAAGGCTAGGACTGATTGGCCTTCACACTGGTTTGTCCTTCAGCACCTTGGAGCCAGGCCACCGCTTTGGCAGTGCAGGGTTCTGAGGCATTAGGAACTCTTGTTTTACCATTTCATTACTTACCTAGACAGCCATCTCTTGCAATGTATGGTTTGCTATTGCTGGCATCAAATCAGAATAAAAAAATATTAAAAGGAAAAAGAAAATGTCCACTTTAAAAGAAAAGCCAAACCCAAACCAGAATTCAAGGTTACTCCTTAAATTTGGGACTTTCTGTTACTTGCGTTTGTTCCCTCCCCCTTAGCCCTTCTTCCATTTTCTAATTTCTTCTGGTTACATTCATTTTCTTTACCAGTTGCAGTTCTCTCATCTTAAGCCTGCACTAAGTCATGAGCCAGGGATGGTTGTTGTTCATGAGACCACGAGGACCTCGCTAGCCGTATGTCTTGATGCAGTTTTGTAAGGATGATTGCAGAGTTAGCAGATCCTTTTCCCCCTCTCTCATAGCTGTTTGTGAGGTTTTGAGCCCTTTTCTTCTGCAAGCCTTGCTGCCATGGTTTTCTTTTCAGTGGTTTGGATGCTGAGGCTAGCATTAGCGCCAGTGCCATATTGCTTGTTTTCAGCAGCACTGCTGGACTATTTAACTTTTTTTCCTGACTCAGATCTAATCTCTCAGTTTGGTTATCTATACTGTTTGAAGTCTGCCTCCAGCCATACTGCAGGAGCTTTGGAGTCCTGTGGGTACTGGACTGCTGCTACTCTTGTATCAGCTTCACTGCTGACTTCCTATGTGATCTTGGAGAAGTCATTTTGGATGCAGTTTTCAAAAGCACTGTTGAAAGTAAGTGAGACTTCTGCTTCTAAGCTGCTTTCAGAGCGTTATTCTGTGTCTTTGTCGCCTGTTTGTCTTCCCACCTCTCTGCCTAATGGCTTGTTCAGGCTGCCAGCTCTTCGGAGCACTGCTGCTTCTTGCTGCTGTCTCTGTGCACGTGCCTTTGGCCCAACGTGGTGGGATCTTGGTCTCAGTTAATAGTGACGGCGTCTCTGGGTGGACAAATGCAGGACTGAACTGGAGCTTTCTGTGGATGAATCTGAAATCTAGGCTGGTAGGACCTGTACAGGGGATGTTGATACTAAATGTTCTTTTCTGTTAATCAGTTACATGTGGTGGCCTGAGTAAATAGGTGTATGCAGGGCTGGGTGCAGGCCTGTTTAACTTTCAGAAGGAGTCTGCATCTGCAAGCCTGGCTCACAAACAGGGACTGTGGAGGAACCAGGGTCCTTTAGCGAGCCCACGAGTCCTGAACATGTCCGACCCACGTGGGCAGAGCGGCGGCTGCTCGTGGGGCTTGCAGATTGCCATACATCCACTTGCATCTACTGCCCTGGTCCGGCCCGACAGCAATCCAAGAGCCAAAGCAGTGTGCTGCCGCAGCCGCTGCCAGTGGAGGAAGGAGAGAGTAAAGACCCATTTGCTGCCCTTAGTAAATCTTTTCCCAGCTGTGATATAAAGAAAGGTACAGGTGGGAATGTGGGCTAGTGCAGATTTTTTTTAAATCTCATTTTAGTTGAGAAAATAGAAAACACTGCTATGTAAAATGTGACAAAACATATGTTGTTGTTTGTTTTTTTTAAAGGAAAACGTTGCTGGGAAATTTATTCCTCCAGCATTTCCATGTACATGTTAAGATATTTAAATCAGTGTTTTAAAAGGAGGAATTTAAAGCAGAAAACCCAATGCATGAGTTTACGTATATGAATAATGAGTATGCATCATTTCTGTCAGCGTTTGATCTGAGGTGCACAGGAGATATTACTGGGCAGTGGGCGTTGTTGCTCTTTGTGCTTTTTCCTTGCTAGTGGGACTTTGGGGTATTAACTTTATGGCTCAGTTTTGTAAATATGATATAGCATTGCTCACTGGAAAATGTTAAAATCTATGCAAAACTGTAAACGTTCTGTGCCACAAGCCTCAAATTTTCATCACTTGACTACTACACCACCTGTGTGCAATTAGCAGCTTGACATCAGATAATAACTAGAAAGTTACATTAAAATGGAAAACCTGGACAACCTGATTGTCTATTTTCATTTTAAGCAGACAAGAATAGACACCACAAATGCATACCAGTCCCTTCTGTGGACTTACTCTCTCAAACATTTCTTAGAGGCTTTACTCTTTTAACCAAGGACATACTGGCTGAGTACATATCAAACACATTATTCATGCTAATATTTTCAAATCAGAAGCTATCTGTGGTATATTTTACAGAAACTGTTTTAGCGCTAGCCAAAGCCTGAAAGCTGCAGTTACTGAATATCTGGCAAGACAGAAATCTAACGTTGGTTTAAAGGAGCAATGCATTGTGAGTGCTTGACTTGCCTTCAGGAGCAGTTCTGACAGACAGAAAATTTTAAGCTTTTTAACATTATAAGTCGGGCAGATGGTTTAGTGCCTGTGTTGTCCACGCTGAATGAACATGAAACTGTCCCAGAAATGCTGGGCTGAGGCAGGAGGTCGGCTCAGAGCAGGAAACAATGGAGACATCTCTGCATCGTGGCTCCTGGGTACCACCCATGTTTCCAGAGGTGCCCATGGGAGCGTGGCACCTGAATCCTATTGCCTGCTTAAACGGCAACTAAACAGTGGTTGCCAGCCCTGAAGCACACACACACCCCAGTTTTATGACCTTCCCACCCTGTCCTTTCCCCAGGACTAGCTTCGCCGCCACCAGACTGCGCGCAGCACAGCACAACCACATGAAACCCGCCCAGCCGACTGCGAGGTTTCTGGTTACGGAGCCAGCTCCAGAACAAACTTGGCCCCTGCTGCAGAGTTAATTGGAAATATTTGTCCAGCGAACTTGCCTGGCGGATTTCTCGTGCTGTTTGATTTCCTCATTCTTGGTGTTTAATCTGTCATATCAGACCGTGTGGCTGAGTACAGTTGGTTGGTAGAGTCTAGAGGAACAGGAAGGACAGCAGGTGAAGCCAGCAGACAGACAGTGTAGCCCCCAGCGAGGACAGTCCCATGGGTCCCCACCTACTGGAAATCCTGATGGAGACGAGGGAGGGCCAGGTTTCAGACAGAGATTTTGGAAGATGAGGCTTGATGGACGTCTGCCTGCTGATAGCAGGTGCTGGTTGGATCATTGGCATGCACTACAATGCCCTCCTTGGGGTAAAAGTGATAGAAGTAGGATATCTCTGCAGGATTGTTGGCTGATTACTTCAGTGTAATTGCCAAGCAATCCTAATTGCATTTGTTCTTTAATCCAAAATGTTCTTAACCAAGGCATCTGAACTCTTTAAAGTACTTGTTTTGTTGCTCCTCTAAAAATAGGTAAATCTCTTCTTCCTTGTTCTTTTTATACTAGTTGAGCAATACCTTGACTTGTTTTAAAGCCCTTTTGCCAAGTTTTTGTCTTAAGCACCAGTTACAAGAATATGAAAGGAATTAGAAAATTATTATGGGATTAAGACAGAATCTTGCTCCTACACAAAAGACATGTTGATTCCTCGTCTTCCAAAGAGAGCAGTATAGATTCTGCAATCAAATCTAGTGTAGCCAAATACAAAAGGAGCTCATGTGCAGTAATATATATGGTAGGTAGGAAAGTAATACGTGGAACAAGCTTTGATTTTTAAAAAACACACACCCAAAAAAAAAAGTCTTTAAAGGAATAGTCAAAGATCTCTCTCAGTTTTTAGTGAACTGAAGAAAAGTATTCTTCAGCTGTGTTTGCAAAGAAATGGTTATTTCTATCTATGGTAAATAGCAAAAGTGGGTACATTTCTGACTTGCTGATTTTATAATGTGTTGTTTCTGTCTCTGTCATCAGCAAAGAGATGCTTTGCTGCATGGGTGTTTTTCTAATTCCATAGTAATTTCCCATATAGAGTAAAATCTAAAAGGAAATGAAAATAATTTATTTGATACTTCCTTGAGACTTGTCCTTCACATATAATTTTCAGCAAATAGAAGTACCCCCTTCCATATCCTCTTTCTTGTAACCACAGATATGTCCACAGTTCTCATAACAATGCCATATATATGAGAAGGAAACCTTTTTGTGGAAAATGACATACAGGTCTCTGGGTTCTTGTTTGTTACAAAATCTGACCAAAAAATAATTACTTTAAAACTCTACTAAGTGGACTTTCTGCTATTTGAAACTCCCAGCTAACTGATGGTCAGTCTTAAACCATGAACTCTAAGCTTGGTGCTTGCAAACCATAAAGTTAATGTCAATGGGAATTTTGCATCATTGAGGACTTCAGGATGTGGCTGTGTGTATTACTGTGCTGCGTATTCCAGTTCCTGTTTTCTTCTCCCTTTGAAAGGCCCGTTTGAAGTTGCTTCTTAATCTCCTATGACTTGAAAGTGCCTATTGGCCCTCTTAAGTATGAGTCACACCAGCCCTCAGTCATCAGTATTGTCCAGAAATGTAATGTTTCCCTTCTCATCTCTTCTTACCCCCTTAACCAAGGGCAGCTATGATTCATACTGTAAAAGAGCTTGATTTGCATTTGATATGAGTCAACAACTAATTCAAGATCAAGAAACAGCATCAAACAGCCCTTACAAAAAGGAAAGGAAGCTTTCTTGTTTACTGTGGCTGAATCAAAAGTGGAGGCACAGACATTACGCTCAAAAAATCAGAAGGTTACACTGTCTTGAAGCCCCCTTCACACAGGTACTACAAATGTTTGAAGAAATGAATATATATTAAAATATACTGTGTTCCAAGCAAATCAAAACGTTGTTTCTTAAATGTCCCTGCCAAGGAAACATTTCTGCTTCTATTTCTTTACAGAAATCTTTGTGCTAGAGTCTTTACAGCTGAGCAAAACAAGATGAAAAAATCTCCCATAAGAAATCCTTTTAGGAATGCACTTAAAGTGTACAAATCTCATCTTTATTTTAGACATAAGTAATTATGTGCTTACCTGCAATTGATGTCTGTAGACTTTAATTGCCTTTAAAGTTAAGTACATTTGTAAATTATTTTCCCTCCATTGAGGCACAAAATGGGGCAGAGATCTAGGGAGGGGTCAAGACAGGCCAAATGGCTGTAATAAATCTGTAGGTCTCTGCTTGCAAATCTAGAAATTTAGTCAGGGATCTTGAACTACTACCATTGATCAGTTCTGGATGAGTGATACAGCTGAGCAGGAGCAGAATTTGCCCCCGTAGTCTCTGGGCAATTTTCCTTGGTGCAAATTAATACATGAACAATGACTCTTGTCTGTGTTTTAACTTCTTTTCAAAGTACACTTTGCCCAGAAGATTGCCTGTTTCTTTAAACTATCTTGAAAGCATGTCCTGGAGGAGATGGACAGGGAAATTTTTAGTAACATAGTAAAGGAATTAGTGCATCTATTCTCCCTCTGCTTGTCTCTTAATGTTCAGCTTCTCTTGCTTCCCTTTTCGCATCTGCCATCATCACAGTTGTCTACCTGAATTGTAAGTTCTGTGAGGTTTGTTTCCTGTGTTTAGGTGGTGGCCAAAAAATCATTTGGCATTTTCAATGTAAGCTAATGACTGCTCACAGGAAAAGTTTGGGAGAAAGAGAGATGGATCCCTGATCAAAGTCAGGCCGATTATACTAATCGCTGTCAACTAAGTAGGCAAGGTGTCAGACCTCACCAAAGACCCGTTACTCTTTCATTTCTCCATGAAGGAGGGGAAAAAATCTAAGTGATGATGCAGCAATTCTGCTTGGTGCTCTGTTAGGCTGTGGACTGGTGCTCCATTGCTTGTAGCTCTCCACAATGTTTTGTTCAGTCTCTTAAACTGTTGTTGACTGATCCTCTCTTGTCTTTTCTAGTCTGCTCTGGTTTGGATCTTGGAGGTTCAGGATGTTTCTCTTTTCTTTTTCTTTTATGCAGGTTTAAGGTGGGCATTATTTGTGTGGAGTGTTTTAGTAATCTTCTCAGAGAAATGAATAAACATGTTTTACAGGAAACGAGTAATTTTTATAACTGCATTTGCTGTCAAATACCTTGTGTGTACTATTTTGTGACTACGAAGACATTGTCATGTGATATACTATCATAATACGTCCTCTGCTTTTAATTTGTTTCAATATATTTATAGAAATTTACAAAAAATGCATTAATAGCATCATTAGTTCTCCAAGGCATGTAACTTCTATGCAACCAGAAATATCATATGTGAGACTATGTATTTCATAGTTGCATACTCTAATGGTGGTATTTCTGAAAATTAGGGGTAATAATCCACAACCAAAACATAAATAGTTATTCATCTGTGTAGATAAAACTTTGTGCACCAAATGCGGCCTATATGTCTAACCTTGTTTAAAATTACAATCGCAGCTTCTTCCTCCTACCCCTCTCTCTCCCTGTTTCTGAATATTACTATTCTTGATATTTGTTGTTGTGGTGTTGGGGTTTTCCCCCACCCCCATATCTGCATGAATTCTCAGGCAAATGCCATGTGTTTCTAAACCGGGAGTCTTCTTCACTCCCGGTATCCACACGTGTTTCAAGTACTCACTGTCATATTTTCTATGTTAAAATTTTATATGCTACCGATCTAGAATCTTTGAGTAGAATACCATCTGCAACATAAATTTCTCCTTCAAAGCTGTTAAAAGGAGTAGGTTTATGTTCGGAAGGCCAGCCAGCCTTAATCGCTGATACTACCTTTTGCAAAGTCTAATTTTTGCATTACGATCTCTTGCACTGACAGACTGCATCCTGTCTGAGACTGAGAAAATTTTCTCAATCCTATTTACATGAACAACATCAGACTCTTGTGTTTGTACTACCTCTCTTTTATTGAAAGCTCAGACAAAGTGTCTGCTGACACGAGGTCTTTTCCAGGTTTATATTCTATCTATAAATCATCCAACTGTAACTGAAAGAATAACCTTTTCAAGCAAAGTTGTGTTTGTGAAACCCTTTCCTCCGCCATTGTCAGAAGGGGTTTGCAGTATGCTTCTGCAAGAGGAACTAGGTTTTTTGTGCATACATAGACACTGGAGAGTTTTCATTTTCCTGTCCGTATTCACTGGCATTCAGCTTAAGATAGGTTTCCTGCAGCATTAAGTACAGCCTTAGGTGCTTGCCATCTTTGCAAAGATGTTGTGAGGCCTCACATACTGGGCTCATTTGACAGTTGTGTATAGCAATTGCCATCAGAGAATCAAAGGAAGGGAGTATTCTTTATAATTTTTTTCTTAGGCTAATTGTTACAATTAGCATCTTTCACACACTATCCATTTTTTGCAGATTAAAGGTTTTAGATCAGTTATAGCAGCCAGATTGGAAATTTTTTTTCAGACAAATTTATCACTCCTGTGTACTTTCCTTCTCTGTAAGTAGAGGAATATTGATAACCATCTATAATCCCCCAAGGCCTAGCAGGGCCCCTAGATCAGTCCTGGTTTTCCTGCATAAGTTAATTATTCACCCCTACATTTACATTGCTGTCTGTCAAGCTCCAAATTTAGACCGCCGGCTCCCTGTCTGCAGTACCGTTCCATTCTTTATACCCACAGCAAAATGTCATCAGTAAACTTCAGTATCTTCCTGTGCTTGGGTATCCTTTTGTGAAAGGGTGCAGAGTCTAGAGGTTACAGTAAAGCACTGTGTTCAGAGAGCATAAGTTAAAATTTCGCAGATAGGAACTCTCTAAAGAAATTTTCCACAACCCGGTTGAAGTACTTAGGGTGAGATGAGAGGCAAAATACATTTATTAAGAAATGTCTTTCCTAGTAGATACGTGGAGTTCTTGTACACAGGCGTTGGCTTGCCCCTTAGGAGGTAGGTGTAGGTAAAGAGTTTCCTCTTTCTCTTCTGGAGCTGGTAGAGACAAGAGCCCTTCTAAAACCGCATCAGTACTCTCTCTGCTAGATTCAGAGTAATAAGTCTAATTTCTTCCTGAAGTTTTAGTCTAAGTACACTTCAAAGTATGTGTTGGCACATATATAAGAGGGAAATAGAGTTCTGTTAACTTTATTTTGTATTCTGTTGATAGGTTTTCTATGCCATTAAAAACATCTGAGAATATATTTTCTGCCTTTTAGTGGCTGCTGTCCTGCTACTGTATTCACTTTCTTAACAACCTCATATCTGGCATTTTCACGCCTTGAGTAAGTGCTCCCTTTCCTGAAAATGTTTTATAAGAAAACAATTATAAATGTTATTTCTTCAAGATTTTGTTATACTTTCAGATGGAGCTCATATCAACACATAACGGTTTGATTTCACTTTAGTGTCATCAAAGAAAGCATTATCAGCTCGTTTTCATATAAATAGGTTTTCTTTTCAAAACTGTTTTTGTAACTTCAGCTAACTAGCAGCCTGTACACACTCTCTGGGTGACAGAATAACTTACGCACCAAAGTTTAACCTATAAAAACATGATATTTCAGTTACTGGTCATAGCTGTATGTGAAAAGAGTCCATAACGTTTTCTTCTCTTTTCCTCTTCACAGTAGGGGCATGCACATTCTGTTTCTTTTTGTCTTGGGGTTTCACTGTGTCAAAGCCTTGCTAAAGCCAAGGTATGCAACATGCACTGCTTTCCCCACTGCTTTCATCCAGAGGAACAGTCACCTTGTCAGAGAAAGCAATGAGGTTGGTCAGCATGCTTAGCCCTTGGTAAATCCATGCAGACTGCTCCCCGTTACCTTCTTGCCCTTCTCGTGCCTGGAAATGGCTTCTGTGAGGATTTACTCCACAACCTTCCCAGGGACTGTGGGTGAGGTCAATAGACCTGGACCATCCTCCTTGCCACCTTCTTGCAGATGGGTGTGGTATTTGCCTTTCTCCAGGGATCACGAATCTCCACCAACTGCTGTGACCTTTCAAGAGGACAGAAAGCAGCCTAGCAATGACGTTGGGTTGCTCCTTCAGCACCATCTGCTCCTACCCATGGAGTTAGGAATGTCTAAGTGGGTTGTGTGATCCTGAACTTTGTCTTCCTCTGCTGTGGGTACTGCTTCATGCCCATGGACTTTCCTGGGAGGCTCAGGGACCTGGGGGGTCTGGAGGCAAAGCTTACCAGTGAAAACTGAGGCAAAAGGGCATCGTGTTAACTTAGCCTTTTAGATGTCCTTTGTCACTGGATGCCAAAGAGCAATGGGCCCATGCTGTTCTTAGACTTCCTTTTGCTGTCAATGTTAGCTAAATCTAAGGCCACGTAAACTCAAAATGCTCTGTGCCTTTTGGAGGGCTATTTCTCTTGCAGCATGTGTCGTCTTTTACTCCAACCCACAAAAACATTGCTCTCGTTTTCACAGGAGCAATAATATGGTTGTCTTTTTAATCATGTTCCAGTTACTCTTGTGCTTGATCTGGAAAGGAAAATGCAGGAGGCCAATACTTGTAAAATTCTTTTTGTACAACAGTTAAAATTAAATAGATGTACCACTGAGCCAATAATCAGAGAAAATTTGTCCAAAGCCAGTTGTGAAAATATGTACTCATTTTTTGAAAATGTTTCCAAACTTAGTTGCCTTGCATAATATTTTAAAGAATTACTTCAGATCGCCTCAGTTTTCTCCGTGAACCCTCTCCCTCTCTGAATTATTTCTCACAGACTTTCACTGAAGATACTGATACTTAAGATGACGTTCTGCTCTTTGTCAGAGAATGCTGCTTTGACAGGATTATTTACATTGCATAAATTATATTCTGAATGGGTTTTGGGCATACATTTAGAAAATTATTTCATTTCAAGCTTTTGGGAATTCACCTTTTTCCAATACGCTTTGAACTGCTCATGTCTTAGTTGAAGGGCAGGAATGAATCATGAGTTGAATAAAACTTAATTTTACATTTCTAATGAGTTATTTGCTGACCATCTCACCCACTTTTGCAGTGTAGAAAGTGGGGGGCACTTACAGATAAAAGCTGAGTGCCTTCATTTGTATAGGCTAATGCAACTCTCATTCTTCCAGTTTCAGAGGAATGACACGGAACAATTTTTGTATATTTGTCTGTAATACACAGCATAGGTTGTAAAGCCGCACTGCGTTTAGTTAAAATCAATACAAATGAGAACAGGCTGAAGAAAGAGATCAGCAAAACCTGAAAGTTTTTTCCATCAGAGCATGATTCAGCTTTTACAAAATATCTCTGCTCTGATGGCTGCAGAGTTATGCTTATGCATCGCCCATGGTGTGTTTTGGTCTGGGATTTTCAATTTGAAGAAGTTTACAGGAAAGTTTTGATTTATTAAAGTACTCAGAAGTTAAATGGATAGTTTGAAAAACGCCAGGTGAAATGGCACCTTTCAGTGTTCACAGCTGATTTTCCTATGTTTTCGAGCAATGTAACTCTAAGCCAGTGTGTCACAGTACATGAAGTTCCCATGAAAGTCAGTGCGGATATATCCTGTAGGATTGTTATGGAGCATGCAACCGCGAAATATGGATCAGAAACATGAAAATGGACCCAGAAATCTGCAACTAGTTAGGGCTGTGCAAGATGTCCACAATGAAAACAGAACCTGCATGAGATTTGTTTAGTTTGAGGATTTGTTTAGAAATTCAGAATAAAAACTGTGTTTCTCTGAAGGTTTGTTCAAGTTCACTAACTTGCCAGCTGACTTTAAATTCATTTTCAAATAAACCTGGGTTGATTTATAAACTGGTATCAAAATCACGCTAAACTTGTGGTTTCGTACAGTTTAAACTGGCCCTGCTGCTAAACTAGATAGCACTCAATGGTTTTGGCTGGGTTTTGCCGGGCTGTTTCAAGTTCATTAGAGCCCCAAGCTCAAGGTGGGAAGCCTGGAGGTGCCAGCCCTGCCCCACGCCCCGCTGGGAGCCCTTGGCAGGGCTACAGGAGTTGCGTAGGGGAGCCGGGTCGGCTTCTGCAAGGGCAGGACTATAAGTGAAGGAACCTGTCTTTCTCTGGGGAGTTGAGGCGCTTCTGTGCTCGATCGCAGAAGAAAGCCGGGAGGTGTGTGTGTCTGTAAAGAGCTGCAAAGCTGATCCAGGGAGCAGGCATTCAGGCAGAGGAGTTACTGCTGCAAGTTCGAGATTTATTTTTCCAGTTGTGAGCTGAGGGTGTTTCTGCTTGCATCATTATGTCTACTAGTATTAACCTCTTTCTTCAGTGCATGCCAGATTTTATCAGTGATATATGTTTTGAGAGACAAGTAGCTATTTTTGGAATGGGGCTTGTGTTTCCATGACTGCTTCTTCTGCATCTGTCTTTGGTGATTCAGGAGCAAATTCATCCACTTGTCTTCTCTGAAGTATAACCCACCGAGCTTCTATTATGTCCATAATTTCACATATTAAATTTATTCCTTGTGCTGCATTTATTTAAAAACTTTTTTCCGTCATGTGTCTCTGCGTGCATTTAAAAGGAGCCGCAGATATTTAGGAGGCAAGTTTAACACTTGCCAATTACTTTTGTGGGACTTGCTATTAGAGTAGGTACTTTAATAACTATAATTGTATCAGCCTGGGCTGAGAGTTCCTAATTTTTCATATCTAGAAGTGTTACCAGCCATCACAGAGCATAACGCATCATTTTAAGCTCTCTTCACCTTCTTCAGTCTGGGTTTTATTTGAAAAGCAGACATGCAGTCCCCAGTGAGAATTAAAGTAGAAGCATTAGCTTGCAAAATATATGCCAATGACCTAATGATTCTGACATTTCCACAATACAAGCTTTACAAGAAGGCATGCAGACAGCAAAGTCTGTTTTTCTATCTCATATTTTTTTAATGGGTAAATGTTTGGAGGAAACAAAATGGATTTATTCTGCTCAGTCCAGGGTATAATATCAGGACTTATCCGGTTCCGGGCCCCAGGGCTTCAGACAACTAACAAAACACATCTTACTTCTGCTCTGCTAGTTCTCTGTTATGCTTTTCACATGCAGGAAGAAAGAGTAAAAGCATAACCCAATTGAATAAAGCAGCATGGCCTGCTATTCTTTGCTTATGAAGCATCACATGATAGACACCAATTTAAGAAGAACCCCCCACCTGTGGTTAAGTATGTATGCAACTGTCAAGCTGTTTTATGTAATATAGAGGGAATTTTACCATCACCTTTGCTGCCAGAGTGCAGGAATATGTTAAAAATGTTAATGGCTTACCAAAGCATGCTTCATGATATCTGAATTAATCCAGTGATTTTACACCATTTAAATAAAATCAAAGATGCTCTTCCCCGATTTATTTTGAAATGCTCCCACTTTTCAAATCTTTTACTCTGCTTTATTGAAAGAAAACTAATCTGAGGTTCTCCTTGTAGAATTTAAGCTGCAATTTGTTTTTTTGGCTATTCAGTCACTGTTTATATAAGGATGTATTGGGATAGGGCTGTCTGCCATGATATGGTAAAAAAAAAAAATCTTTCCTAATAAAAATAAGATTCTATTTAAACAGGAAGTTAAAGGAAATCTATCCTCTCCTTTGACCTTTCAGGCTGTGGTAAGCCTAGAACATACAGTGCCAATCTTATGACACAGTTGCATCAAACAGATTGTATATGATATATTTTAGTTGCAATTTCAAAGAAGGTTTCAATCGCGAACGTTAGAGAGAAAAACTCATTCAAATGTGTTCTTGTTACTTTTCATACAGTAACTTCATGCACCATCCACCTAACACCTAAAACGTGCCATATGCAAGAACATTCCCTTAACCACGGGGTTTTCTGGTTCATTTGCTTGAAATACTCTAAATTTTCCCTGTTGTTGCCCTGAGAAGTTACAAGCAAATCTGATGGCAATGTCAAAGTCTTAGAGACATCTGGCATTTGTTCGGATACTGGGCTGGCAATTTTGTCTTTTGTTTTTTTTCCTTCCTCTCCCCCTTTTGCAGGCTTTATCTACTTAGGTGATGAGCTAGTTGCGGTGATTTCTCATACTTACATATATTAGGGTCCTTGCAGCATAAGGGCTTACATTTCAGAGGTGGCCTGTATACGTTAAAACCCTGTAAATTTGAATTGTTTTCTTGTGATACAGTGTTCAGTAAATAAGCAATGAAGGAGTCATTTCAAATTCATTGGCAGGATCCGTACCGCAGTTGCTGTTGCTGATTTCTGTGCTGGAAATATTTCAAATACCTGGCCATAGACCAAGGAAATGCAAGCTCCAAAAGTGGCTTGTCACTGTGTGTGAAAAACCAGTCCTTGCAAAGCGTAAGGATCATCAGTTGCTTTAGCCTGGAGTTAACATGACTCCCTTTCTGCTAAAATTTCTTCCCTGCAGTTGCTGTCTCTCTCTGTGCATATAGAGGAAAAGCATTGCTGGTGCCATCACTAGCGTACAGCGCATTTCTTTTCTTTTTAATGTGGGCTTCTATTTGCTGCAGAGGTGAAAGCTGCGGAAGCCTTCTGCCTTTGAAGAACTACTTAAGATTAAATGGTTCTGAAGTGCATTTAAGGGCGTTTACTTTAGGCACTTTATTTTTTTCTCTATTTTTATTCCTATTGGAATTGGCTAATGTTATTCATTAAACTAACAATTTCTCCCCTGCCTGTTCTTAAGTGTGACTTGTGACCTTGCAATCTGTGTATTTTGTCATCACAATGTGTTACCATGGAACTGATTTTGATGTCATGAATAAGGGCATTGTGAGTTTCCACGTTCCCAAGCATATTTGAGACACAGGTTTGGAAACAAAAATGACTTCACCAGTTAAATATTGTTAGATCCTATAGTATATCAAAGGTAAGAACACTTGTGCCCTATATTCCTTTACATAGAAGAATCTAAGGTTAGGAATTTCAAAGCGGGTATATACAAGAATGACACTACAAATAGCATTTCACAAGATTAAATATTTTGTGAGAGCATTGAACTCTAACTCCTTTATGTTACTGTAGACAAAAATCTTTCATATTGTTCCTGGAGACTTCTCAGACTGTCTATTACAGAGCCTGTATAAAGAGGAAGAAACGCTGTGTGCATAACAGCACTTGGATGCTGCTGGGACTTAACTCCTTCAAGACAATAGCAGCCAAAAGGAATTTTCCGCCTGAGATCGCTCGCAGGCAGACAGAGGGCAATGTAACATTGCTGGTTCTGAAGCTGAGAGTAATATTTGGGCATTTTTCAGACGAGAGACTCACACAATGCACAAAGGAAAAATATACTTTGCGAGTGCAGCAGAGCGCTTGTGTTGCGCGAAAAAGAAAGCAAGTTTCCTCGGTGATCCACCTACCAACACGAGGTTAAGAGAGTTCAATTGAATCTCTTGTCAGGCTGTTCCCCGGGGTGTTTAATTCATCACAGTCAAAGGGTTGATAATATTCTGTAATAGCAAAAACGTTCAGAAGCCTCAAGTGAGGTTTAAGTTCCGGGTTGCATAAAAAAAGTGCTAGTGTATCAGTGACCTCAGATATTTCTATTTCTTTGTGCTACTATTTTTTTTTCCAGTTGAGACTTATCCATCCTTTACATTTTACACTCTAGCTCAGTACCATTTTGCTCCTGGCACTAGGCAAATATGTCCTCATTAAGTAAAATTTATGCTAATACCATTCTGATTAGCCAGCAGTCATTGATATTCACTCTCATTAGCTAAATTGGTTTGCTGGAAAGACATCCCACTGAGGATTTTTTTTTTTCTGTTTTAAGTGGAATATAAAATGTATGGATTCACAGAGATGACAGATGATGGTAATTATACCCTGTGTTTACTCGAGCAGGTTTTTTTATCCTAAAGGCTCTGAAAGTACTTTGTGGCATTTCCATCTTCAAGAAGGGAGAAGACGCTTTTTTTCCCCTCCTTCTGAGAAAGAGCCTCTGTCAGAAATACAGAAGCCATTCTGGTTTCACTGTTGTTAGGACAGATTGCACAAAGGAATCTTCCATTCTGAATTCAGGACCGCTCTTTAGTGAGACAGAACGCAGCTTGGTTCATAGGAAATCTAGCTGGGAAATAAACTCAGTTGATGTAGTAATGGGACTTTCTACGTACAATCTTTTTAGAGTAACCTTCTGACTCTGACTTAACATCTCTGGGAGTTTTGCCTGAGCAATTTTGCAAAAATAGCGTTGGTGTGAACCTTTCATCAAAATTATGAGGATTCTGTGAGCCTACTCTTACACATCTTGGTTGAGAGGACCGATAATTTCATGTGGAGATTTTATCATGTTTTCTTGTGTTAAAGCATATATGATTAAATCAAGCCATGGTTTAATTTAGTCTAGTATGAAGCTGTGATGAATTATCATCCATTTTCTGTTAACTGTCTTAAAGGGCTCTTGTTATGCAGGGATGACCAAGTAGGAGGCTGTTATTCCTAAGGTGTGATGATCTTGTTATCAACACTATTAGGGTTAAGGATATGTTTCTTTGTGTCATAGCCTCCTTTTCAAGTGCCAGGTGGAAAGCAGAGATCTTAATGCTTTATATTCTTAGTCATATTAAAAAAAAAAAAATCTCAGTACTGCCTATCTATATATGTAGGCATATATGTCCTTTAGAAACTCTGTCCCTAAACTCTTCTGATAAAACTTTTTTTACATTTAAATATTGTACTCCATATACTCCATCTTCCTTAAGGAGGCAAAACATTTCTTTGGTCATTCAATCTTTGACCTCACTAGAAGGATTATAAACAAGGATGTCTTTTCATCCCAGTTTTTTACCTTTTGAAACTGTAATAAATACTGCTTCATTTAAGCTGCCAACCAGCAAGCAGATGGCAGCAACCATTGACCATCAGCAATGGCAAGATGGTAAACACTCGCCTACAGTGACCTTCAACTGTCTTTGAAATGCCTCGGTTTGTCTTTGAATCCCCATTGCTGAGTAGTTCGCATCACTCCTGTGCAGTAATTGCAGTGTTTCCACATGTGCTCTTCTGTTTCAGATCATCTCACTCTTAAATTGAGCTAATCTTTTCTTCAGTAATCAAAACTAATTTCACATCCAAAAGATGCTTTGGAGGGGAGATCTGTGACCACAAACGGTAACATGAAACCACCCAGATATAGATAAATTGCCATTCTCCCTCACTGTGCAGAGAAATTGCGCCCTAATGGTACGGCAATTACTTTGTTTCCATGGTGATTCGTGTGTGTGAGAGCGCACTATAAATAACGTTTGATGTTTATAAACAATTCAGTTTAGACTGAATTATGCATACTATTTCTATGCTAATATCTGGGATGCACTTCCAGCTATTTCACAGCCATAGAAAAGCTAATAGAAAGCTGAAAGTTTTGGGAGAACTGCAGTGAACCATGGGATTTTATTAAATTTTTTTTCCACATCTACGTCCAAAGGATAAGCTGCATGAGCTGAAGCTATTTCCTTATCATATGGTATACACCAAATAGCTAAAAAAAAAAAAAATACTGGAAAGAAAAACTCATAGAATTAACAGATTTTTTTTTGCTGCCATCATCGTTACTATACCAGGTTTTTGTCCCAGAAGGTACAAAATATTTTGATTGTAAATCAGCACACTCTTTCCGTGCATGCTCATTTTTAGGCCTATAAACTGATAAAATATCATAGTTCAATGTTTTAAAAATTTCTTTTTCTTCCTGTGGTATTGTGGAATAGCAAAATATTTTCTATATTTTCTTTTTGGCACTGAATTTTCATGAATACTGCAAAACCGACAAAGAGCCGTCAGCATTTGCTCAAATAGGGTAATAAACTAACTTCAGTAGCAGCCTGTTTGCTAGTCGCAAACCGTTGCCAGGGAAAAAAATGGGGCTATTACTACTATTTAATATGGTTGCAAGAATCGTTGCGGCGAAGGCAAATTTTAAGAATAGGCAGGTGAATATCCACCAGCAGGTAGAAATGCAGGGGCGAGGGGGCGGCTCTGGAAGGAAGGAGCACTGTGGATAGCAACGCGTGAGAGGCGGGAAGGGAATTCCTCCTCTTTCCTCCTGCGTGGCTGGGGGAAGCACAATTCACTTCTGCGGCTCCTTGGCCACTGGCCAGCACGATTAAAACACTGCACCCTACCTCAGCGCGCTCTAATTGCTGCCTACACGCTTTGCAAGCAGTGTTTGTACTTGTTTAGCTTGGGACCTTTGATAGGCTTAGCAGCCGGGCTGGAAGAGGGAAGCAAACACAAGCAAACAAATTTTATGTTAACAGAGGGTAAGTGTTCGTGCTGCATAACACCTGTGGGCAGACACGTAGACAGCGGTGGGTATGCCATTTAAGCAGCAAGAGAGTGCCATTTACCCATTGTTTAGGAGTAAATGAAATACATTGCATTAAATTTGTTCCTTGGCAGTCATCCCAGTCAAACTGCCATGCTGGTTAGCCCTGGACACCCCTGTATTTACATTAAAATAGTTTGGAAAAATATCGCCTTTCTCCATGCCCTGAGTATGCAAACACGATCTGCGCAGCGCGGGCCGCGAGCGACGTGGCGAGGTGTGCCGAAAGCTTGGCTTGTGTCTCGCTGGCTCCTCGGCCTGCGACGGGGCTGGAGGCAGGGCAGCAATTCCCAGTCCCATCCCCTGAGCGGAAGGGGTCCCCCGTGCCTTTGATTTCCTGACACATGCCACTGCCAAAACAACCTGAATGGTGTATTTGCTTTATTAGCTGGGGAAAGGCTGGATGGCTGTTTGCCTCATCCAGACTTGGAGTGACTCTGCAACCTCTGCTGAAGGTGTGTAACAACACGCTCTCATGGCAGCATGTTTGTTTTGCACTGATTTGTCACTGGTCTTGAAAAGAAAGACACTTGCCACCAGCTGTTGAGAAAACACCAAGAAAACAAATATGACCCAAGGCTTTGCAATTGATAGAGGCTAAATATTATGAAGGTTCAGTAGGGAGCTGTTAGCATTGGGCTGCAGTGCCACTTGAGAAGAGCTCTGTGCTTGGACATTGACTGCATCTCACTCCTCTCTCTCTTAAATCATTTCTCCATTTAGCCACCAAGTGTCCCCCTGGGCTGGTTCCATGATAAGCTGAAATGACCACACCAATGCCAGGGCGCTGGTTTTCCAGAAGTTCATCTGTAGCTCCATCAAGCCTTGGAGACTTGCCTTCTGCCCTCTTCTTCCTCAGAGGATGCAAAAGTAGTCACCACCTGACAGTGAGGAAAATTCAAGGCTGTAGTTGTGGCTGAAAATAACTCTAGCCATGAGTTACCTGTGGTACGGCTATCGGTATACGTATTTTTGTGTTTCACAAACGACTGGGGGGATGTTGAAAAACCTGTGCTAGCCTGTGCATTGCTACACCTAGCGTGCACTCCCCAGCTCCCCAGGTTTGATTTGGTCTCCCTGAAGTGTCCTCTGCTACACCTGACCGCAGGATCAAGTTCTACTAGGGTTTTCTGAATGAAGGAAAAGGGGAAAATACCTAGTTGTTGGGTAATATTTCACAAATGAAGATGTCCAGTCTGGCCAGTAAGCTCTTATTTGTGTTTATTTTAAGAACTCTGAGAGAATATGACAACCTGGCTTTGTTTTACTATAAGGCTACTTCTTCTAAATGTTGTTTCCTATGTTGGGCTTTGGTTTTTTTCTTTATATTCCCACTATCTTTCAAAAAATACTCTTAACACCTTTTGGCTTTACACATTTCTAAGGTGAAGATGGTGGTCTATTCCAGTTTTGTTTGTCTTGGATGTCTGAACTTGGAAGAATGACCTCTCACAATATATAGTATATATCTGAGAAGGCTTAGAGAGAAGTAAAAGAAGGAGCCATCTTCTTTTGGAACTGAAATATGAAACTCCACCACTGTCACATGGGTTTTTTTTTTAACCAAGGTAGGAAGGGAAGAAAGATTATGGGCTCCATTTCAAGAGAAATGTTCAAAGAGATAATATACTCCTTAAGGAAGGAATAAAATGATTTCCCCATCACGCACACACACAGAAAGAGAATCCTGAAAATTATTCTCTTTCCAAGGGATCACAAAAATTTGTAGTTCTGGGATTTCTTGGATCAAAGATAGGGTTTGGCTTGGACTAGATAAGTTATTTCAGTCTGATTGTTGTGAAATCTTTTTGCATCTTGTTTCTTTCCCTTTTTTGAGCTTTTAGCTTAAACATATTAAAATATATAATAAAAATTAAATAAAAATGAAGACATTCAGGAAGCCTACTCTAAAAAGTTTTCTCTCTTGCTAGTCTCCCACTTTTATGATCAACTTCAGAGATTCATCCCAACTCTACCTTATTTTTGTCTTGATTAACCTCTCTTTTTTCACCAAAGAATTTTTTTTGCAAAATTCTTTCACAGATTTGTGGGGGTTTTTTTTCCAGCCAAGGTAAGTGTATGAATATGTTACAGGATAGATAAGTGTGTGCGATCATACCAGCCTCCTAAACTACTGCAATTATATACTGAGCAGCTTCTGTGTTAACATTACCGTTCTGCACAGACTCCATCTTTTCAGTAGTTTCAATATTTTAATCTTCATGTGATTGCTTTTGGGATTTGTTTTTTCTTTCTGGTGCTTCTGTTGAGTGTGTGAGCTACATGATAATTTTGAGACTAAATCCTGAAAATCCCTTGTTGAGAGGTCTTTTTTTCAGTAGCTTAATTACTGAAGGATAGTAAAATGTGGGAATTATGCTAAACACAAAGCTTTTAAAGAAAAGAGTTTCAAATTTTTCAGAACGGAAATCGGATATTTAGGATGAGGTGTTGAAAAGTCAGAGGGATTTAATCACTTTTGAAGCCAGACTTAGAAAATAGTCTCATTAAGGCCACGTCATCCTCTAGTCCAGCCCTGCCGGACATAGAGTTGGAGCTGAATTTGGTGATAACCATCACTTTTGACAAGTTTCAGGTCAAGAGTTTGAGCAGGGCCTAATTTGATTTATTGCTCCTTAAATTGATGTGGCTTACCTCACAGTCATCCACAGCTGAAGGGTAAGATCAATTCCCTCCTCTTTCAGCTGGAGACGATGGGAGCGGGCAAACACTTCACAGCTCTGAAGTGCCAGCAGAAAGGCTTTCAGGAGTGGGGCCAACACCCTCTACAAGTACTTTTTGGATCTGTCTCAGCTTGAGTAGAGACATTTGAACAGGCATCAGATTGTGCGGGAGTGTAGCTTGCTAAAAAGCTGAAGTGGAGAAAGAAGCTCAAGTGAACCATCTAGGGAAAAGAGGCATCTCTTGAATGCCAAAGGTTTTAAGCAGAAAACGGAGGGTACTGTTTTTAAAGGAAAGCAAATGGAGGTCCTTGGAAAAGTGTCCATTTGTCTGTTTTTTAAAAAATTTATTTCTGTTTGTTGTCTTTGCTCTTGGATAGTTTTAGATGGCAAGAAAAAGGAAAGAGGAATACTTGAAGACTAAAATTGTCATTGCTGGTATTTTCACTAAGTGTTTTTTACATATACATATTGAGTTGCTCATACATAGTCAAAGACTATAAAAAGGGTTCCAACACTAGTAGAGGGCATCTGACTTCTTAAATCTTAATTTACACTTCAGGGCACCGTCACCAAAGGGGCATATGACCTATTCTTTGCTGGTAAAAATTGAGTGAAATACTTCCCCTCATTTTTAAAAGTTATATGATTTGAAAAATATGCTCTGATTAAAATTAAACATTTTCCATACACACATGGTTATTTTAATATTAAGTTTCAAAATGCAGTCAGGTTGCTGTTTTATGAACCTGAAGACTAGAGAACCTGAGAATGAGTAAATGCCTTGGGAACAAGGAAATTTGATGTTCTGACCTGTTGCCTGTAGCCATTTGCTGTTACTTTTTCCTTTTATAAAATGAATTTGATAATTTTATTGGCTGTCACAGGGATTATTTCTTTTTCATGGAAACTTTTCAGTACAGAACATATGGACTGTTGCAAAGGACCGGGAGACAAAGAGTGCTAGGGGTATAATTAGTCAAAATTAGTGTGGGTGAAAAAAATCCAGGATATTCAACTTCTGTAAAGAGACCTTCAACCAGAATAAAAGAATCTTGTTCAGAGGCTTATACTAAGAATAAAATGTATTATTAATGCTTAGGAGTGGCTCTGTTTGACTAAGAAAACGCCATTAGAACCAAGTATTTATGACTAAACACACTTGAATAGAAAACATGCAGAGAAAAGTCTTGGTAGTTCATTTGTCAAAAGCTGGCTGAACTGTAGCCCTGTAATAATTCTGTACTGGATATGACAGGCAGAGAAGCTGGTGACCGCAAACTGACTTCCTCATTCCTTCTCCTTCCTCCAGGAGTGGTTTGGATTAGGTAGTCAGCTGAAACTTCCAAAGCACATATTTTCTTACCATGCTGATGCGACCCATCTCCAGGTATTTCTTGCTGAAATTGCTACTAAATGCCTTTTTCCCCCCCTCTTTTGTCCATGCAATGATGTTTATTAATGCATTCACTTAGATGTTTCCCCAGTCCCCCTGCATTCATGCACACACACACACATGCGCGCAGAGAGGAGAGCAACCTATGCCCTGAAAAAAAAAAAAAAGACAACTTGGCATTGCTGAACATAGCCCAACAACTCTCTGGTTCCTCATCCTGAACAACAGATATTCTGTATCACCTAATATTAACAAACAGAAGACTTTTTCCCACGCCATTATATATTTACATTAGCCTACTGTTCAAGCTTGGCATGTTGGCTTCCTAAGACTATTTGATCCCAGATGCAGCCCTGTGCCAGAATTGCTGGAACAAAATGCAGTGGGTGGACAAACCTGTCCTGCTGCATTGCTTCTAGCCTTTTAAAAACAGAAAGCATTTATCTGACTCATTACTGTAAATGTACTAACAGAACATACCGGTGATGATTTTCTGACAGAAAGTGCCTGCATCTGCTCAAAAGGTGAACACAGATGCAACATAAGTGCATATCATGACACATTTGTTGATACCAGCCAGGAGCAAATATTAAGTAGGTTATCTTTTAAAGAGAGAGATAAGGAAGAAGGGTTGTGAGATGCTTGCCAATAAACGTATATTCATCACAACTGATGCTCCTGTGCATAGCAGTAATCACGGTGGTAGGGCTGGTAATCGCAGCCCCGGACCAAAAACCAGGACATCTGAGTTTTAGCCTGACTCTTGACTTTTGCTGGGGCCTTTGGCAAGTGATTTAGAGCTAAATTAGGCTGCCTCCTCTCCCTAAGTAGGTGAAGGGGTGAAAGTTTTCACACATCTCCACTTTCTCTAACTGAGAAATGAGAGCTTTTTTTACTTCTCTTTGAGACCTACAGACAAAAAGACCTATACGTGAAAGAAAGAAGTGTTATCAGGTGTTATTATGATGACACAGTACCTCTGGAAGGAAATGTGGAAAATTTGTATCCCTGTATTTCAGTAAGAGGTCACAAAATCCACTCCCCTTGAAAAGGGAAAAACTGAGGAAGGATCGTAGAGAAATTGCTTTGAATATCTGCAGTGTCTATTTTTCAAAAGCGCACACACATATATTTATATATTTTTATGTATATTTACATATATTTGTATGTGCATGTATGGAAATATATCTATGACGTGCATGCATATTAGACTTTGTATTGGGCTATGCAACGCAATTGGAGGAACGCCTTTTTTCCTCTCTCTGGGTAGGTTGATGTTTTTTAAGCAGTTATGTATATATTTCTTTGTGTTTAGAAGATATGGTACTTACCTGAAAAAGGTGTGGAGACAAATAATGGTGTTCTGTGCGGTGGCTAGCATTACTGAGAATATGTGACTGTTCAATTTCACTGCCTTTTTAACAAGCGTAACCTGTAGTCTGAACTCAGCTGCAATGGCAGGCTGCAACCCAGGCAAGTCATTGGGATGCAGCTGCGAGAGCCTTTTGGCGTAGCCTGATGTGCTCAGGAACAGCAGCCTGGATGTGCTCTGATGAAATAACCGGGAAAGCACAGCAATGCATCCCCATTTGAATCCTTCACAACCAGTGTCAGAATGCTATTAAACATTCAGCTCATGGATTAAAGTTCTCTGCACAACACAAATCCTAAGAGGAAGTCAAAATCATAACTAAGCCGCTTTGTAGGAAACTGTTTCACCAAATCACTGAATAACAACCCAGCTTTTACAACTCTCTTTTTGAAATCATTTCTGTGGGGAAATAGTTCATACATAAAATCAGGAGTCAGAGATTGGTTGGAAGAGATGAGAACAGGGTGGCAGTAAAAAGAATAAGCAAAGCCAATTTCACTGACATAATGCACTGTCTATTCCACAAAATGTAAAATAATAAAACTTGCAGTAAAAAAAAAAAAAAAAGGAAAATATAATTAGTGCCCAAGAGCAGCTGAGGCAAACAGTAGCGGGGAAATGGGAGTTCATTCACATGACACAATTTTTAGTGCTTAATTTCAGCAGATAAATTATCTGGCATGTCTCTCTGGGGTTTCTCTCCAGTTGAGAAAGAGGAGAGGGTCCGTCAGAGCTAAACTAACACCTCCCCCAGAGCAAGTTCTCTCTCCCTATTGTGGAGGGAGTCCAGCAAGGCTGTCAGCTCACTTAGCCAGCCTTTTAGTCTTTTAAGTTAAGTGGTGTGAATAGTCTTCAAAATGCCTTTGGGTTCCCTTTACCCGAAGATTGAGGGAATGCTCCTTTTCATTCTCAGCCACAGGAATTAAACAATAAGATCAAATCTTGTAATCTCCTTGGGAATTCCTTTTAGCTGTATGGGATCTAAAATGCTGGGTTTCCCCTAAATTGCTGGGCAAATGAAGGCAGAGACTAATCATACAGCTGGCTTTCCATGCAAATGTTTCCAATGCCTGGTGCAGTGCCACTTGTTTGGGATCAGCTATGAAAGGAAATCTTAATTGTCTTTAATACCTATGCACAAATTTAAATTAATTCAGCTGGTTCCTTATTGATCTTATAGTCTGTTTACAGGAAGAATAAGAGGACCCAGGACCAAAGCAAAATTTATTATTACCACTTTTGTCCTCTCATAGTACAAAGTTGCGGAAAGAATCATCCTATAAAATCAGTATAATAAATAAAATAGGTCTCTAAACAGGTAATTTTTAGTCTATTACTTTCAGTAAAAACAGCATGAAAAAGATTTTTAACCTACAGCAGTATTATTCCCTCAGCCTCTGCATGCTGTGGAATACATTATAACCACCAACCATGTTATGTGAAAACTGCCATCTTTGTTCACCAAACCAATATTTTAAAGCACATGTATCTGTACTGCACGAATCTGCAGGGGAAAACACCCTAGATCTTCACTTAAAAAACGAGATGCAAATTTTAAATTTGCAACTGCATCTCCCCTGTCAGAAAGTGATGCCCTGCAATTTCCTAATAGCAGCTTCAACACCAAAAGGAAAATACTTGCCAACTTCCGGGTGTGCTTGCTCTCCAGTGAAAGAGTCTGGATTTGCAGAGTTGCAGACAGGGGCTTTGGATATGAGGGGGGAAAAGTCTGTGGGTAAAGTTCAGCCTACAATGCGGTTTGTTTTGCGTGCAGGAGGTTTCTTACAATATCAGTATCACAAACTGAAATTGTTTACAATTTCCCCTGCCTTTCCAACTTTGATGTGTTTTTTTCCCTGGGACATAGTTTTAGTTGTGTATATCCCACATCTCGTTGTGGCCGTCACTTGGAGAGAAGAATGTTGGGTGTTTACTGTACCACTTACTGTACCGCCTTCACTGTGGGAACTGTCATTGCAACAAAAGGCCTGAAGGATTGGAAAGGAAACGTGCAGTCATTCTGTCCAGTTATGAAAATTGCTATGAATGCAAATTATCTCCAGCTTTATAGAAAGCATTTTCTGTTGAACACCAATAGTGCCTTCAATAGTGAAAGGCATATCAAGTTATTTGCATGGGAAAGCTGGTACAAGGGGAGGTCTTGATTTATTATGTTCAGTATCACTTTTGGGTTTTAACCTTAAACTAAGAAAGAAATCCATGGAAATATGTTTGAAACTTTAAGTGGCCTACTCGCAACATGCGTTAGATTTGTTAAAAGATTTGCAAACCTTTTGATGAGTTTCATCTACTTTCCAGATGCCATCATAGAATCGACTGTAATATTACCATTTGCTATAAAAGCTTCCTGCAGCTCTATTAACAGGCTTCCCATGATGTAATTAGAAAGAAGGTGCAGTGTTTTCTTTGGCATCCGTGGGCAAAATGCTGTGCATACTTACACTGCTGTAAATCCAGGGCAACTCAGTTCATTTTAATGAAGTTATTTTGGACTTAGTTCATGTGGAATTTGGCTATACCTTTATCTATAGCGAGATATCTTCCCTGAGGGGCAAATACAACAAAGGCTCTACATTTTCTTTAGATTTTGTGGAGGAAGACATTACTCTCAATATCAAGGAGGTTGCTACTATTCTGACCAAGGTAAATGCTGTGAAATCTTTTCATTCCAGATTTGGGTAGGTCTTCTGTTGTGTCCATAACTTTTTTGAATAAACTGGACTATGTGCAAGTGCTGAAGTCAGGGCCTTGAAGCCTGTCTTCTACGCCTCTTATTTCTCTCTGTTTGCTAATCTGTTATGAGAGGTTTTCATGGTTGGGAACCATTTTGGAGTCTGATGCGACATTTCTATTACAAAACATTTATCTCCTTCTCATTTGAACCACCCAAAGTCTCTGGTAGTACTAAAAAGTGGTAAAAATATTGGTGCTAGTGCCAGATTCTCTGTACCATTGCTGTAGGTAGATGACTTTGGATTGTGATGCCAAACACAGGCACATTCATTACTGTTTCTCACAGAACACAAAACCTGCTTTGGACTTGGAATCTGCATATCTTTTCTCATCCAGAGAAGCCTGTACACAAACAGCCTTCGCATGAGGCATTGTTGCCTTCTTTCTTTTTTTCTAAATGAATAACAAACAAGAAGAAAGGGAACTAGAAGGGGGAAAATTAAGTTTTAATGGAAACACATTTCATCTTTTGTTTTCTGCTTGCCATAAAACATTAACATAGTAAACAAATTGATCTTTGCTCTTAAATTCTTTAATAACATACAGTATTTTGAGTTTTGTCATGGCTAACGTATGGTTAAACCACGTTGTGTTGCTGGTCACATTCAAATATCTAGTATCACAGTTCTTTGACATCAAACTACATTTTTTTAAAATACAAGTTGTGTGTAGCCCACTTCCTTTCATAGACATCTTCATTACAAGGTCACCCTTTTTTGAGGGTGTTTCAGTTAATTAGTGGTAATTGTATTTTTCTGACAAAAACTGTTTTTTCTTGGGACATAGTTCAAAGTCTATGCATTTCCTTGGTCAGCCCCTGCTTTGTGTCATATAGTACCTTTCTGAATGCTGCACCCCCACACGAGCAAAGCTTTTATAGGATGTTATATTCTAGACAGCTAATCCAATAGGAGGACTGTTACCATGGTGTTACAGTAGCTGACAGAGCTATTTGAAATAGGAGTGTGGAAAAAAAAAAAAAAAAGAGAAAGTGTCACTTTGGTCCACTTTTCAGAGTGGTTGGTGTTATAATATATAACCTTTTTTTTTTTCTTTTTTTAACTCAGTGTAGTTCACAATAATTTAAAATACTCTATAGACATTTGAACGATATACAATAATATAACTTAATTGGATTCCTCAATTGTACTAACAAATACTATTCTAATATATTTACAGTATCTAGTACCATAAGACTGTGCATTACTGTGCTTGGGAGCTTTAATTGCTTCCTGTCAAGAATGTAGTGAAAATACAGCATATCACTATTATTCAATAACAATACCCATGATTCGAAGGGACTTTAAATTACATGGAGTGACTCAAGCATTTTTGGGGGCCCCTGTTGACTTCTGTGGAGTTGCACTCGTTCACGCCAAGGCTGAATTTGAATTTCTAGCTGGTACTTGGAAACCAACAGCAGCAAAGAAAAAAAAATGAGCTCTTCGATTTTGGATTTCTCCATGGGAGACTCATCAAAGGGGTCTGATTTTCAGAGGGTAAGTGGTTGGGGTCAAAAAGGCAGGTCCTCATGAGTGTTCAAATGAAGGTTCCCAGGTGATGAGCTAGTTTTTTGATAATTACAGGTCCGTAAATTACAGAGGTGATCTTGGCTCATTCACATATCCAGCGTGGGAGCTGATGGAGCAGTACCTCCACCAGCCCCTCGGCCCAAGAGTGCTGTGTGGTGTGGGAAGGGCTCCCATGTCTGGTGGGGAGCGCTCATGGCTGTGCATCCCCTCAGTAGAAATAATAAAATGAAACAAAAGCTAGAAATGAAGACATGCAGACATTATGAGATTTTTTAATCCAAGTTTTCAGAAATTCAGGTAGGGACCCTTGCTGCTGCTGCAAGCAAACATTTATGTGATTAAATGTGCTGTGTTAAAAGTGGACCTATCTGGCTCTTAGGGTTAAAATCACTAGATTTTACAGTAGTAAAATATCTGAGGATGTTTTAAGTCTCTCATAGGGAAAAGGTGTGTGAATTAGAATTGAGTGCTGATGTAAAAAGTCAGTTCCTTTCTTAACATTCATGTATTTACCAGGGGGGTATATAATTGCCAACTTTAGAATAACAATGACACAGACTAACCCAAATTTTTGCTTTCTTATGCTCGTGAAGACACCCCAGCTCACAGGATGCAGCAGCCTAGAGCTCAGCTAACATGTTTTTATTAACTTCTCAGTTCATACTGAGCATAAGCTCTTTAAAACTATTGGTAATAGCAACTTTCAACCATTAAAGGCAAAATGCAATGCTTGGAAGATCCTGCCAGTGCATTTGATGGCAAAGCAAAACCTTTGACATTAGTTGAAGCACGTCTTTGTATCCTAAAACTCCCTACAAGGAGCTGAGGGCAGGTGCACCACACCTTAAGCCTGAGTCTAAAAAGAGTCATTCAGGAGGCAAGAGGGAAAAGTCTTTATCAAGCATTTGTAACCACAGTTTCGCGTGATCTTTTTGTTCAGTTCTGGTAATTGCTTAAGGCCTACAGTAATTGAACTCTCTAATAGTGGAGTGACAACAGATCAGTAGCATTGAAGAATTAGGGAGAACCAAATACAAAAAATCATAAAGTCAGAGTTCCAATAAGTTTACATTTAGTACAGAATTAAGACATAGCTACCCGTTAGTGCTTAGAATTTTTTGATACTATTAAAAACATAAATAATTATTTTTAATGTTCATTCAAAGAGTTCCAGTGTCACTGGCAGCTGATGTACTTTTGTGAACTTTATTTTTTTCAAACTGATAGTGGAGTATTTCCGCCACAGATTTTTGTCTCCCTATCAGTTGTTTTCTCTCTACCTGCTTTCTTAGAAATTTAGGTTTTTGCAGCAAGACTGCTGTGTTCTAGTCAGTGAAGATTTAACTTCCTTAAAATAAAAAAAAAGTCTTTATTTGCACAGGGCTTGGTAGTTTTGTTGTAAAATGAGAAAGTGTCTTCTTTTAAATTTCATGGGAGCTGCAATGCAATCAGCTTCTCTGATATGTATAACTTAAAACACTTACTAGGAGAACTCTGCAACACCCAGATTGTAGTTGAGAAAAAAAAAAAAAAGAGAGAGAGAAAGTTTCATGTGGTTGTCAACATCACCTTAATCTTAATCCTGTTCCCCTTGTTTCCAAAGCAGTTACAACAGCCAGCCAGCCAAAATGCACCATCCTTAGAAGTGTAAGTAGTGGGGAGGGAGTGGTTGTTGTGGTGTTGGTTGGGGTATTTTCTCCAAAGAAGATTAGATGTGCAAAATGATGCTGTCGTCGTTTGTTGTACTCCACTTTCTTCACTCGTGGTGATTTGTTCTGTTCATTTGCACATGATGCCGTTACTTGCAGGTGAACACCTCTGTCCTCTCGCTACACGTGTTGCACTTCACAAAGCAGCACCAGTGGAATTTGCAGTTACATTGCCACACCTTGGTGTACTGGTGTGTGTTGTACCCTCTTCCACAGCACATCATGTCGCACCCGTCCGCGTTGGGAGAGGTACGGTTGCAGAGTCGTCCCTGGGTACCGACACTCCCCGTGGAAGCATCTTCCTCACAGTAGTTGGGTGACTTTTCGATATACACTAAATCCGTTTCCATCGGTTTCTGGTAACTCTTAATCTGCTTGATCTTCAGGAAGGTTGGCTGTCTTAGTCTACTGGCTCGTACCACCTCCACTTGCACTGCAGCATTGTATTTCTCTTTCAAAATATATCCAATCTCTCTGAATTTAGGAAGCGTGGTCCAGCAGGTCTTAGTTGTACAGGAACCTGAAACTCCATGACACTTGCACTCCAATTTCATTCTCTCTTCGAGAACCTGTGTGTGCAGACATTTGTGTATTGTTACTTCAGGAAAATGGTATTGCAATATTAAAAACTTGCCTAAATCCTGGTCTGTTTAGTTCATATGAATATTCATTACTACTGATTGAAAATTTTCCATTTATATATCAATTTATATATTTATATACTTTTTTTTATACAATATATATATTATTTTCAATTATATATCTTCACACCTCCCAGCAAGATACTCATAACATGTTTTGTTTTACATGACACCTGGTCAGTAGCACAGTGTTAGTCATTTTATTAGGAAAGATTTGCATTCTGTTTCCAAGTATTGGAGAAGTTTTACTGAAATTTTAGAAGACATGTCTCTGAGACAAAGTAATTAATGGGATTCCAGTGACTTAAAAAAAAAATAATTCAAGCCACTGTCATTTTGAAAACAGAAAAAAAAAAGGTTTTTTTAAAGTATTTCAAGATTCAGAATATTAGTGCTTAATTGCTTTAAGTAATGTTCAAAGAATGTTTAAAAAATTTTCACCAGCTTTAATATCACAGAGCTATATACACTGTGTGGCTGAAGAGGCATTTGTGTTCACTGCATAATTAAAAATTTTGCCTATACCAGCCGTGGCAATACCAGCATACCTATTAACTATTTAGCTCACGGAGCATACCATCCCCTTTTGAAGCAACACTCCGCAGCATCTAGCCCAAATATCAAGCAAATGTTCAGCCACAAATACATTTTTTGCACCAGAGCAACGATTGCACAACATTAGAGTTTATAAATCCCACTGAAGAGTCCTGCTCAGCTCTGAGCCAAAGAGAAGTGAGAGCATTCATTATTGCTATTGCTAGAGGAGCGTAATCTAGAGGAGGTTAATCCAGTGAGAGGGGGTCCCAAGGAGGGACCCAAACACTGGCGGGTGTTGGGGCTCACACGCTGCTCCTCACCTCCCCCTCCGCTGCAGCCAAGATGCCCGATGGCTGGCGCATCCCTCCTTCCCCGTGCCGGGGGGTACCCGTGTGCGCAGCGCAGGGGAAACCCCCTCACGGAAGCGCCTCCCTCTTTTTCTGCCCTCGTGCTACCACTTAAGCCTGACCACAATTACACCCACAGCCATCATTAGCTTATGCCAATCAAGGCCTAAGAACAAAACAAACTGATCCTTTCCCCTTCGCAATGGGATGCGAACAAAGAAATATGAGCCACTGAGCTTGTCTTAAAGCGTTACTGATGCTGCCGACCATCTCCTGTAGTGGTTTCATTGCAGATCCCAGAACATGACTGAAATGGGCAAAGGATAAAAGGGCCGAAATCAGTACAATGGCATAATGAAGTGGAAGGGAAGTAAAAAATGCTTACTGCTTAAGAAACTGGCCTTAAAATAAAAGCTGTACACATCTGGTTATCCCTGCAAATAGAGGGCATCCTCCTGCATTGTTTGAGTTTCACTTAAATTGTATGTTTTGGTGTTTCCCAAATTTCTGGGCTTTCAGTATTAAAGAGAATATTTGGGTTTGATTCTCCCTTGCCCACATACAGTAGCGCGTACAAGATGGCTGAGCATCCTAGTCAAAAATACCTGAGACCTTCTAGAACCACAGACTTTTTCCAGGTCAAGGTCAAATTAGCCTTTCAGAAGCAGAAAAGGTGATTTCCAGGAAGGTTTACTGGGTTAGGGAAGTAGATCCCATAGCTGCAACTACTCTAAAAAGAAAATCAGCAAGGCTATGATGAGCAGCTTTTGATGGACACTGGAAGGGCCCCTGCTCTCCAGCAAGCCGTATCGCTTTCCTGTCTTCCCTACGGAAAAAAGAGAAGCCAGAAAACTTGCCACTTTCTGCTGTAGCAGCAGCATTTCAGTGGCAGTGAGTAGAGGAATTCCTTAGTAAATACTCCAGGGTCCTCCAAGATTCCTCTGTCTCTGCTTTGTGCCTGTGCCGAAGGATGTAATTTTTCAAAGACCCCCAAACAAGATTCAAGTCCTGCTCCACAAATCTGTGTTGAAATAATCTATTGGTAGTTAGATGTGTATGTAGATATCTAAATTTCTCTTGATACTGCTGAAATACGTTTGTTTTTTTTTAAACTACCCTGTTTCTACAGCTCTCTCAACAATGCATCGACATACAGTTGCAGCCACAAGAACTGTAGCAAAATCCATGGCAAAAGGTAGATGGAGACAACCTTCACCAAAGAGCACTACGATCTAAGGACTTCCAGGAAAGCATTACCAGTGGGATGGATCTGCCACACCTGGTTCATGCTCATCTTCTCCCTAAGTAGTAAACCTTGGTGAAGAGCAGGTTTGTGGTTCAATACGTGTTTTGCCAGATTCTGCATGTGTTTGTGATACCTGTTTTTCGGTTTGAAAAGGCCAAGTCAGTAACTTGCTCAGAGAGTAGGACCGGTGAAGCTTGTAAGGCTCCTAGCCTTGTGTGGGCTCAACACTCTGGACACTGTTCCAAGGGTCCTCCATCTCTCTGGTGGATGTGCTTCCCTGATACAACAGGGAGTGTCATTGTTCCTGAAAAAAACAAGGTATCACCCATTCTGGTGTCCTAGGTGATATCTTTGTGTATATATATTTATATACAAATGTGTGTATGCACATATGTGTATATTAGGCTGAGGGGAGACCTTATCTATGTTTACAAGTACCTAAAGGGTGGGTTGAAGGAGGATGGAGTCAGACTCTTTTCAGTGGTTCCCAGTGACAGGATGAGGGGCAATGGGCAGAAGCTGGAATATGGGAAGTTCCACTCAAATATGAAGAAGAACTTCTTTGTGGTGAGGGTGGCAGAGCCCTGGAAGAGGCTGCCCAGGGAGGGTGTGGAGTCCCCTTCTCTGGAGATCTTCAAGCCCCGCCTGGATGCTCCTGAGTGATGTGCTCTGGGCAACCCTGCTTTGGCAGGGGAGTTGGACTGGAGGATCTCTAGAAGGTCACTTCCAACTCTGACAATTCGTGATTCCGTGATATATGTTTGCCTGTGTGGTTTTGCCTTTGGTTGAGATGCTGCCGTTTATATACAGCACTGCCTGACATCCTCTCTAGTACAATCTCCAGCAACTTTATCCCAACTCTTGTTTTCTTTTTTTGTTGCTGTATTTCTGAAGGTCTAGTTTTGTGAGTCATTTTGCTGTACAGAAATCTGATTTCACTGCTGTACTTTTTCAAAGGCTCCCAGTGTTTATGATGGTGGAAGAACTTGCAAATGCAAGCCACGCAGGCTCAAAAAAACAGAAGTTTCAAAAATTATTAATTCCTGATCCTGAAGTCAACCTCACAGGTTTTTTTTATTTTTTTGGAGGCTTCTCTCATGAATGTGGAATGCTTGGGGTTACAACACTGAGCGCAGGCCCAATCATCAGGTAGTTAAATTCCTGAATGCTATAATTTGTGTGCCCACAGTCAGCTGTGGGTATAAAATTGTGCTCAGAAACTTGGAGGTCAGGGAATACAAGGCCCAAATTAAGCAGATTCTAAGCAAGACTTTTTTTTCCCCTCTTTCCCCCCAGAAGCTGTGAAGTGTTCCTCTTTGCTGACGAGCCAGCACGCTCTGGCTTTCCCAGAGGCATGTCTGTCTGCGCGGTACCTCGAGCAGCTTCCCACTTGCCAACCAGGTGCCACCGGACCTGGCAAAGGCTGCAGGATTTGACTCTGTTCGCTCAATGCTGTGAATGAAGAGTGACTAATGTTTTTCTTCCTAAGTGTCCCTCCAGCTCGGTTTTCCTCAGCAAAATTTCCATCAAAGCTTTGACCCTGAGCCTTAAAGGTACTTATTTACTCAATCTAATACACTATGCCAAGCTAGGTGCCTGATTAAAGATTGAAAATCATTAGCTCGTCCGACCCACTCTCTCAGCATTTGTCATATGTCAGTGCCTCGTATCTAATCTTGAATGGTTTACAGCAAGATCTGCCTCCCAGAGCAAATTCCCATCATTGGACTGTGCTGCCTCAAACTAATCACAGGAACGTTCCTTAGGTCCCTTTTCCACATACAGACCCGCTCCCACCCCGGTATGGTTCTTGCCAAGTAAAATTTTCTAACTACTACTACTTTGTTAAATGAATTGTGAAATATAATGTTAAAGCCTTCTTATCCCACATATTTTTATACCTATATAAATCATACACTGAAAATGCAATATGAGGGTTGTCCGTTGCCAGTTAAGTAGAAAAAAACTTGTGAAGACTGAAATAAAACAAAATGATACACATGAAAAGAAATGAATCCTTTCAAGTTCCATATCTAGACCCAACTGCATAACATCAGATACAGTTTCTGTACATATTAAAAATCCTATCTGGATAAAATATGTAAAAACAATAGTAACATTTTGTGTGTGTTTGTTTTGGCTTGCCTTTTGTGGTTTGTGTTTTCTTTAGTGGAAATGCACATTTTTGGACCAGATGTTGAATGTAACAAAATCCCTATTACTTTTTGACTGCAGTATCAAAAAGAAATAGAAGACTTTAGGAGTTTTCCCCCCCATCAAACATGCAAGTGATCAACTTTTGTTTTGGGTAATACCAGTACCAAAAGACATGGATTCTGGTTATAAGATGTCTCCACCCCTTTGATGCTTGAGCAGCTGCAGCCATGAGAGCTGATGGTTTGGCAATGATTGTGGGCAATGCCTGAGGTAAGTCTGGGGTCCACTGTTGCTGTCAAAATGCTGATCTCATGCACCCATCTGAGACAGGACGTTGTATTTGTTTGGGTTTGACTTTTTAACTCAGGTAGCCAGAGGTGTCACTAACATTAGTAGGGTGCAATGCTACTCCTCTAATACAAATGTCCTGAAAATACTCTTCATTAATAACAGATCATAGAGCCCAAAATTGAGCAGTAATGTCATGTCTCCTCAGGTTGTGCCCAGCTCTGTGAAGACAGGAAACCAGCAGGAGAGGCATATGGGTGCTTAAGTTGCATATTTTTCTTTCTGCTCCTCTGTGAGACTCTCCATCAAGCATTAAAACAGTGTTTGTACTCTGTGGGTTCCTCACCTCTGTGAGATGAGGAACTGAGTTATCGTGCTTACTCCCTTTCTTGTCGCATCCCTATTCTTCCTATAGTTTAGTTTGATGGGAGCAGGGAGCCTCTGCTTTGCAGCGGGTAGTATCCAGCCACAGCACGAGAGGGCTTTTCTGTTGCACTGGCCAATGCTCAGCAGGATTGGGGACGCCCTGACACACCGAGAGGCATCAGTTCACCTCTTCCTACCCTTCACCTGCCTCCCTAGGTAAGGCACCCAGTCCCAGAGCGTCCCCACTGAATGCATTTAAAAAAGTGTAGGCAGCTCACTGCGCTCATTACCAAGTTCTCCTCTTGGCTAGCAGGAAAGTAAGCTTGGGACTTTGAGACCTGCTGCCCATCAGATGAAAGTCCCTGCTGCTATGGGGATGGGCTACAGAGCCTTACCCATCTGTGCCTCTTCCCTACCTTCTAGAAGAAGAGAGAATAAGTTCTAAATTTGAGCAATAAACTGCTGCAATTGGTCAAAACTTCCTGAAATTTATTTTTTACAGTGTAATGTTGCCAAAAGAAAAAACTTGAGACGCACCCTCTAAATCATTCCCAAATTGAGTGCAATTGCAGTATTTCACTCTCTTTTCTATAGAATTTGCTATGAAGGTTGAAAGTAAAATTTCAAATATCACTTAAAGGGATGAAAACATTAAATTACTGTTTTTATTCTGTCAAGCGATATAGACGTCAGGGTTTTTTGGGGGGAGTGGTGGTGCAGTAATATTTTACTAGATGGATGATATCTGTCTTGCATACATCGCATGGTATGCATGGGCATGCACATTTCTAGAAAAAAAACATTTAGCAAGTCCTAAAATATTTGGCTATTTCCCCCTGTAATTTAAAAGTAAAATGTTCAAAAAGTAGGATAGTACCAGATGTAGCTTCTGGCAGTCAATATTAAGGGTGTGTTTCTGGAAGAAAAAAATAGCCTAGTAAATCCAGCCCAACTGGAAGCAGGAGAACTATCCTCATGAGATTTTGAGCCAAAGCTTGCATATTCAGGACATATGGATAAGCATTAGTTATCCATCCAACCCACCCAAGCTGTAACACCAAACTTTTTGAAATTGGATTTATATCTGTCTGCAAATCAATTCAAGTGGGAAAGCGGAAAGTATGCCATCAAGCATAACTATCAAAAGCTTTTCTTTGAGTGTTCTCTCAAGGGATGTGTAGTGAAATAGTTTGTCTGTTTCAGAGAAAGAAACTTTCAGCAAATGATGGACTCAAGGCTGTAAAACCTGGAAAGTCACATTCTTTAAATTGCTGAAATGACTTAGGAAACAAAGTCACGTTTTGAATATTTTGGGCTTATAGTAGCATAAAATTAGTTAGTTTTCACTTTTGAAAGTAGGATTCAGCCTCGACCACAACTTTGGAACATTTCATCCAGAGTCCTTTTCTGGGGTTTGCTTCTAATCTTTATGCCCTGTTAGGTGACAGTGAGGGCAGTTTTCAACTTATTAGGGCATGCTGTGCATCTTGCAAAAGTGAGCTTATTAATTTAAATATTTCATGTGAAGTGAGCTAACACTTTCTGACACATTTTATGCACAGACAACACATAAACCTGTATAAATATGCATAATACTAGTATAGACACACACACTCCACCTACATATATATGTGTGCATGTATACATATATATATATAATGTGAACAGTGACCAACCAATCACCTCATTAGCTGTTCTACTGCCAAAGCATGTCAGCAAAAAAAACCCTGCCAGTACCACAGTCCTGTGGCGCCAGGAACTGTGAGAACAAGCCGTGGCTTAGATGGAAATGTTGTCCCAAGTAATTGAATAATCTCTCCTGAAGAGATTCTGAATATATTTTTTCTTTTTTGTCCCCACACTCTTATTGTTTCAAATTTAAAATAAGAAGTTGTCATCTTCCAGGCATTCCAAAAAAACAAGAAGAAAACCCCATTGACATTACAAAGGACTAAATATTGGGATGGTACCAGGCTGACTTGCTGGCAATCAGTGTGATGGGCGTGTTCCTGGAAGGGAAAGAAATAGGCCAGCTTTTTCTCCCCATAACCACAGTCATTGTCGATCATAAGAGCCTAATTGATTGATAAACTGTAAGAAACATTTCTTTTCTTCATTCTGGTAAAAGCTGCGATCTGCTACCAATTTGTCAGCTTGTTCTTTTAGCTCCCCTCTTAAAAACAAACAAACAGAAAAACCCATTTTTGTAATTGAGATTCCCCATGAGAACCAGTCATTGTTTTGAAGCTTTCAACAAAAAGTTAAGATTAATGGAGCGCATTCCCAGATGTTACTCTTTCTAAGTTCACTTATCCCAGAATAAAGATACTCGTTTCTAAAAATACATGGTAGAAAGCTGTCTCATAAGACAACATCAAAGCTTACTTGGTTTTGCTGGTATTTAATTTTTCATTACTCTATCAAAGTTTTGCCCACAGATCTCTCTGTAATCGTTCAGATTTGCAACAAACCATTCTTTCAGTAACATTTGCATTAGGCTTACACTAGTCTTCCTTTGGGGGCTTGTTTTCATTCACCACAGTTGTACTTTCCACCCCGAATCATAGTGGCCATCTAAAACATGATGGTAAAGTTAGCTACTTTGCTCTTTTACACAGCACAAAGCTGTTTCTCTGCAAAGCATAAATATTCCATCGGTAGCATCTCATGTCACAAGGAATCACTAAGCATTTATTTCTTCCAGATAGCACCAATGGCAAGTTTATTATTTTATCACTGGTGCTATTCATTACAAATTTACTAGAAACTTCACAAATTTGCCATTAGCTGAAACAATTCTAAGAAATGCAATGCAGATCAGGTAGGGGATGCAGCATGGGGCAACTGGGGGCATCATTCTTTCCAGAGTCTTCAGAAATTCCCTGGAAAGCCTAAATGTCATCTGTTTCCATCAGTGTTGTGCTGACCATCTCAGCTGAGCCTCCAGAACTATTTTCCTCCACCTGTTTGCAAAGTTAGTGCGATTACCTATACAGTGTGCTGTTTTTTCCTCAGAGTAAAATTCCTCAGGACTCCATTTTTAGCAACAGTAAAATCCCAGCCGGCTGGCTTTTGAGAACATCCCTATGAGAGCAAAACATCATCATCACTGCTATAGCTACAAACACCTCTGACTCCCAGACATGTCTGGGACAAGTACTGGGAGAGATAAAGAATGAGCAAAATTCCTGCCCCGGGACATGAAAAATTCCATGTGATGGTATAAAAGAGCATTCAAATAATTGTTCTAGGGGCAAAACTGCTGGTCAGAGTTCTGGCTAATGATCCTAGCGATGATGTTCTGGGCACCTGGTAGAGGTCTAGTGCGGTCATCAGAGGTCTTCCACTGCCTTCAGAGCAAGTTGGAAATAACTGTAGGGGGGTGGGAGTTCTTTGCATCCTTTTTTCCTGATGTCTTAGGAGGCTCTGGGATTTAAAGAGAAAACTAAAATGAAGATAGCAGATTTATTGACTAAATATTGTTGTTACCTAACTCAAAAAGCCAATTCAGTATGAACTAAGCCAGTACTGAATAAGAATTGTGAGTACTGAATAAGAATTTATAGATTTAAATATGAGAGGTGTAGTAATAGTGAAAGTGCTGTGAAATATAAGACCTTGGGAAATGGACCAATGTTCATGTAATCAAGTTGTTGTATTTTTTTCCCTGTACCAGTTTTGATAAGATTGAACTGTAACTAAGAAATATTTTAATGGTTGGCAGAATCTTTCTAGGAAGCTTCAAAAAGATATATTTCTTTTACTGTCTCGGAATTCCCACCCTAAGGTTGAAAAGATTATTTGAGCAACAGGGAGGTTAAAAAAAAAAAACTGAGTTGCCCTTTTATTTCTATTCAGAATGAGGGGAAAATACCCTTACTTTGATCCTTCATAATAGTAGTCATGAACCAGAAGCTTGGCTTCAAACTCTTTCCAAATTTTAAGGCAAGCCACATTCAGATCAGCAGGATGGTGCTGACAGAGGGATGCATGAGCTTTTCCCAGTTGTGTTGTGAGATGTTGGAAGGGGGAAAGATGGAGGTACAGTGTTGTGCTTCAGCACGTGCCCACACGTAAAGCAGTATTTCTAACCCGAGTGTGAATAAGGAGCATGTGGAATATGTCAGAACGACACCCACACATAAGCAAAATCTCCTGGTTTCAGATTTTGTCTTAGGCTCACAATCCAATCCAGGTTTACCCAGGACCTCCAAAACTGCCAAATTTCAGGTGGATGTAGGTCAGATTTCAAGTTTGTCTGGATTCTTAGAAGGGACTGGTGATTTCATGTTGAAATTGCACAAAACTCTGTGGCTGCTTTCATAAAAGGTCCAACCCAGAAAACAAAGAAAGCATATCCTAGTTTCCAGAGTTTTGTTCTAACCTTGAGATTCAGTCAGTATTAAATTGAGAATGTCTAATTTTTACAAATAGCAGATGATCTCAGATGAACCAAAAACACTAAGTATTGTATACTGTTTAACTTTGCATATTCATTTCATGGGAATGTATGTCATAACAGCAACATTATTTCTAAACACGTCCCCCAAACTATCTTTTATATGAGTACATTCCTTAGGTTTTGATGGATTGTACTTAAAAACCTGCACCAAATCCTTTTAGTCATCCTTAGCTTTTGAGAGCAATATGATGCATTAATGATTACAATGAAAATATATGGGTATAAATAACTACTGAAAACTGCCAACAAAAAAAGTGTGGGAATTCCAAAACACTATTTATAAAAAAGGATACTTGAGGAAAAAGCCCTATATTGTCAGTATTTACAAGCCTTTTTACTCCTATCTCAAAAATACAAAAGTGAGTGTTACATTTGTTTTTGTAAGAACATTTGCAGAAAATTGTTTTAGAAATGTTAAAAGAAATACGTTTGCAGGTATTGCATGCAGAAATACATTTATGGTTGGACTCAATGATCTCAAAGGTCCTTTCCAACCATGAAGATTCTGTGATTCTATGAATGCTGCTACCAGAAATATTTGTTAAAAAAGCACACTTCTTTGGTTTGCCTATGTCCCCCCGCTTATGAAATTCTGATGAAGAGTGAAAATATAGTTTGCTTAGTAAGAATCAGCAATGTGGTCTATTGATTACTGGACTATATTTAGAAATGGGTGACCTAGGATCAATGCCTGCCTCGGATATGGAGCCGCCTTACATCCTTGGGGAAGGAACTTCACCGTTCTCCATGTATGCATCCGCTTTTGCTCCTTTGTCCCTCCTTCACATCTATACTGTAATATGTTCAAAACAGGATGTGCATCAACATCTCCGTGGGGGTGGCACAGTGCCCACTACAGAGATCTGCCAGTTTAAGCAGGGATCATAATGCATCTAGCAGTAATAAAGGCTCCCTTGCAAGTTTAACATGTGGCTTCCATCTTCTTTTGCATCCAAATGCAATGCATGATGCTGAGGTGAAATGCCCAAAGAAGCAATCAGACTTGGAGCTCATCTTCCAAGCTGCAATAGAGCAGTGTGAGGTGTTCTTAACCCCCAACCAAGCAAGTTTTTGGAAAAAAAGGTTGTGCCACTCTTAAGGATAGCTTTCTGTGTGGCTCGTGAGTCAGCTGTCTACTTCACGTCTGGAGACCTCTGTATCAAGTATCAGTCTAGTATCTAGCATCAATCAAGTATCAGGCTCATCTGTCCACTTGAGATTATACCCCATAACTGGTCTCATTCACCAATTTGAATTTATACAATACTTTCATCCCAACGGATAGCTGTCCATACACCACCTTTAGTTTCAGTGCACGATGAACTGTAATGCCCAAACGTACCATGACAGGGTGTGTCATGGTTTCAGCTGGGATAGAGTCAACTTTCTTACTAGCAGCTGTTACAGTGCGATGTTTTTGGATTTAGGGTAGGAATAGTGTGATAACACACTGGTGGATTTGATTGTTGTTAAGCAGTCAAGGCCTTTTTTGCCCCTTACACGACCCCTCCAGTGAGTAGGCTGTGGGCAGACACAAGAAGTTGGGACTCCAGCCGACCAAGGGGATATTCCACACCATATGCTGTCATGCTCAGTATATAAAGCTGGGGGAAGAAGAAGGAAAGGGGAGACATTCGGAATGATGGCATTTGTCTTTCCAAGTAACCATTACACTTGATGGAGCCCTGCTTTCCTGGAGATGGCTGGGCACCTGCCTGCCAATGGGAAGCAGTGAATGAATTCCTTGGTTTGCTTTGGTTTTGTGTGTGGCTTTTGCTTTACCTATTAAACTAACTGTATCTCAACCCACAAGTTTTTCGTCCCTTTTACTCTTCTGATTCTCTGCCTCATCGCAACCAGGGGGAGTGAGCGAGTGTGGTTCTATCTGCCAGCTAGAACCAACCACAACAGTGTTAATAGGCATTCTCCAAAATGCAGGTAGTAAGATAATTGTACTGTTTCCATCTCCACCAATTCAACCGTCTCTGCCCACTTCTGCAGCTAGTGCTTGGTGTAGCACTGAAAGCATGCACAAAGTAAGGGAGAAAACTTTAGTCTAACTTTGGGGGCTAGATGTGGAGGAGTGGTACATTGGAGTCATCTACAACACCGGAGGGTAGAAGCACCATGTTTTTACCTGGGTGAAAACACTTTGAGGGGTACAGTAAAATCTTTCCTGAGGTAGGTATATATTACGCAGAAAGATTTGTTATACTTTTTAAAAGGCAAGCTTTGAGAGCTATGAGGATTGTTATTCAATGGAGATAAATCAGCATAGCTCTATGATGTGTATTGTTTCCATGGCAAGTAACTCGGTCATGGCTGTAGACATGAAACTGTTTCTTCTTGCAAAGTGACTCTTATGCAGCCATTTGTAGCCCACCAGTGTGAAATGGACAATTGTGCTTTTGCTATGGAGTGTGTATTTCATTAGAGCTGTGGTCAAAGTGTTTTGATTTTGGATGGAATAAATAGCTGCAAGAGCTGTGGGAGTTCAGCAATGCAGACACTCAGTCCTGTCCCATCACAAGCCCCAACATTTCTTGCTAGATTGTTGTAAAGAAGGTGAAAAATGCCAAACGTGATGCCAAACAAAGTCCTGCAGCAAAGTCCTCTCTGTTATCAGTGGGACTGGAAAGAAAACTTAGGAAGCAGAAACGTTTAGGGGAGCACCTGTAATACATAGACAGCTCTGAATAAAAAGAAACAACAACAAAACGTAAACATTAGATGCCATCAGGTAATGTGATGTGGGATAACAGCAGAGAGAGGGGTAAGTTCTCAGGTAAGTCCTCCTGCCACCAAGCCAGCCTCCCCCCGTCCTCCAGCACACACGTTACCCCATCCCTCGTCCTTTCTGGAATACCTTTCTTCCAGCCTCATTGTTGTGCAAGTTCATCAGCCTCCGTGCATTCTTTTTGATTTCTCGGGCATCAACAAACCTCCGGGAGAACTCAATGCCGTATCTGATATCCGCAGAGCAGCCTCCCCACTTCCAGCCCTCCTCCTGGTTGTAGTAGCCCTGTTTCTCTCGGTCACAGCCACAATTGCTGAGGTTGCCCTGGCTGCAGGCGGCCGTGACAGCGTGTGCAACCCCGGCAGCAGTAATGGCATAGGTGAACGCAGCTTCCCTGCTTCCTGTGGAGAGAAGCCAAAAGCTGGTGGGTTGGCAGAAAGGCAGCACTTACTAAAGAAAGCACAGACATTATCTACAGCAACGGTGTCAGGCAGGAATGCAAGGAGGGTGTTACTTCTGGTGGGTAATTCTTACAGAATTACATACGTATTTAAAATGCTTGGCTCAACTGGGGCATATTACCCCAGGTAAGCACCAGCCGTACGACAGTCCCACCTATCCCCCTTCACCAGAGGGGAATTTGGCAATGAGTCTGGGCAGTGGTGAGATGAGGCAATACGATTTGTTTTTACACTGTCTAGTCAGGTTTGCAAGCTGAACTTTATCTGTATCAGGTGAATTACCAGCAAGTCACTGGCAGCAATGCTCACTGGAAAACCATAGTTACCTCTAACTGTTGGCACTGCATGGAAAAAGAAAAGCGTTCAGGCAACGTAAGAAATACCAGACCCTTTCAGATGTGCGGGGGGGCTCGGACGCAAACGGGGAAGAGACTTAATCCACCTTTATAAATGCTCCAGTAGCACCCATTAGTGATGCTGAGTGTAAAGTATTGCAAGAGAGGCTTGTAGAGAAAAGAGCTAGGAAGGTTTTGTTTTCTTTCAGGGTAGAGTCTACACCTTTCCCTTGCTGACTTTTCTGGCATATTAGTTTGCTGTAACTGCCCTCTTCTGCTCTCAGTCCGACTCAGACCTCTGCATTACCTTGGCTACTGAGCATGCAAGGAGCATGGAAATGCTGTGGCAGCATTATTTCCTCTCCAAAACAAGTGAGATACTGTCATGGAAGCACAGCCTTCAGTAGAAAAAAAGTCCTTTTAGGAAAAAGTTCTTGTTTTTTCTGTGGTGGCACTAGTTGCCAAGGTTCCTCATACCCAATTCTGTGTTATAGCTGAGTATATGAAGAGAAGCAAATAAGCCCCCTTTCTTTACTAGACACTACTAGGCCAAGTTGCCTGTGGGATGCACACAAGCAAGGAGATACAGAGGCAGAATGATTGAAAGGGATGCTACAGCCCATTCATGCTCTTCCATGATATCACACTGTCACTGACTTAACATAGGGCTGAATCATGGCCCTTGGTGTTTTGCAGTTCTTGTTTATAACGTTTCCCTACAAGTTCCCTTCTCAGTACTATCCTTATTTTCTACAGCTACAGCCAAAGAATAACTGTAAAGAATTTGCAGAAAGTTGCTGAAATGCTTTAATGACCACACACAGAGCTTTAACATTGTTAATGGATTTGGGAAGGAAAAAAAGAACACATTTTCCAGAGGAGAAAAAAAAAACAGCTCAGAAGATATTTTTATTTTTTTTATTTTGGGTTCACAAATATGTAACTATTCTGTAACGACCAGTGCACAGTGTGGGGGTTTTTATATTTTTTTATTTCTTATTTTCATAGATAGCTTCCTGAAAAGTTATACCACTGCCAGATACGAGAAAGATCCTACAAGAAACAATCGTAAACTGTTTTTGGCACCATTTAGCTGTTTCTCCAAAGCAATAAAAAAAAGAAACTTAAGGTAAGAGAAAAATAAAAGGGTGTTGTGTTCTTCAGGTACCAACAAGGTTAAACTGACTTGTGTATTATGTGAGTAAATTGTGCAATAGAAGGACTGACTTTGCTTTCAGACACAGAAGTGTCTGAAAAGAAGTTTTGTAGGGGTGTACTATGTGTGCAGTCTGGTTCGGTGGTTCCCAAACCCTGGTCCACAGAACACTGGTGGTCCAGGAGGCCATGGCAAAGGGTTCACAGCTAATCCACAGAGCCATATTAAACACTGTTTTTAATAGTGTTTTCAATTAAAAGTTTGATGATAATGATGCTTGGGGGTCCGCAAGAAATTTTGAGGGTTGATAGCGATCCAAGAAAGTTTGGGAACCTCTGTTCTAGTTCCTAGTGTGTTCTCTAAAAAACGCATGTAAATATTCACTCCTCTCTTCTTCACCCGTCCACTGAAAACAAAGCCAAGACCTGTGTTTTAAAAGGTATCCTGTTGACTTTCAGGATTTCTTTCTTCATCTGCTTCCAAAAAAACCCAATAATCTATTCTTATTGTTTAAATTGAAAGACAGGAAATCTGAGATATAATAGAAACTAAATATATAGATATATTTTCTTTCCTCTTCAGGATGAGAATAAATGAGAATGCAAAATCAGACCCAGGAAATTTTTTTAGTTCAGACACCTTTGAAACACATGTAGGAACGCTTATAAACAAGCAGAAACATATTCCAGTCAGGGAGCATAGCAGCTGTGAGCTACAGTTCAGTAGATTTACTCAGAGATTAACCAGAGAGAGGTTGCTTATATTTTATTTTTAAACTCAATGTATTCCACATGTATCCAGAGTAGGTGGGCCATTTTATGATGGCTACTTGTGTCTGTGACCTGTCCGTGAGTTTTCACATGGCACTTCCCTTGATGAGTTTTATAAAACTAAACAATATCTTGTCTTTATCCACCTTTCAGTCCCCCTCCTTCCCATTACATCTCTGAATAAGGGGATGTAATAGAAATCCCAGGAATAGAGGAAAACATCACCCACTTGAGAGCTATAGTAGTGATGAAATTATCTCAAAGTCATGCGATAATACCAAATGGAAACCATATTGACCCTCTGAAGGGATTACTCTTCTGTTTCAATGCAGTTCTAAAATAAGAAGGGCTCAGAAATAAAATCTGGCTTGAAAATCAGATTCCTTTTGCAAGTTAAGTTGTCCTGCTAAGAATTAAGTTTTTTGACTTTAGGTTTTTTTAACTAGAGGATGTTCCAAAACTTGCCTTGAACTTCAGCATAATCATTACCTCAGCAGTTCTCTAAAGTCCTAGGATCAGTAGATTCTATCAGAAAATGCTGATGGGGGAGGAAGGGGAACCTCTGTGCTCAAATAATGTGTCTGCTGTACACAAAGCTTTCCATTAGTATGTCATCACTTGGAATCAGTTCTAAGCAACATTTTGTTAGGCAGCTAAAAATATTTAAGTAATGATTGCTGTGATACCTGGATGGAGAACAATAATCTCATTTTAAGGAATTTTCTGAGATTTCAAAAATATTCTTGTTCTGCAATGAAACAGAGTCTTTCCAGAAATGTTCGTAGAATGGAGAAAGACTATAAATAGCAGAAGATTTGGAATTTGACCCAACTTTGAAGCAAATTTTTAATTTTTTTCCAGTGAATATCCTGGTCACCTAGTTATTTGGCACCATATACGCTCACTATCTACGTCTCAGAAGAAAAATTCTTGTTTGACTTTTTAATGTTTTCTGTCATGTAAACCAGAATAATTCTGTCAAGGCTTTATTTTGGTGGAAAAGATACTTTTTTATGCAACCCTTGGATTCATCCATTTTCCTCTTAGAAATGAGTACTTTGGTGTCAAAGGAGGCAGTTCTGCTTTAATTCCCAAAACGCAGAATAAATATTTTCATGAGTAATATGAATGTTACTCTGTCTGATCTAATAACTCCAGTAAGAGATCAACATCAATATTAACTGAAATTAAGCCTTTTGTCTTTGGTGATTGGTCTTCATTCTGCCCCTCTGTGCTCGCGGAACCCCACCTGGAGTACTGTGTCCAGCTTTGGAGTCCTCAACACAGGAAGGACGTGGATCTGTTGGAACGGGTCCAGTGGAGGGCCACCAAGATGATCGGAGAGCTGGGGACAGGCTGAGAACTGGGGTTGTTCAGCCTGTAGAAGAGAAGGCTCCGGGGACACCTTATAGAAACCTTCCGGTATCTGAAGGGAGCCTACAGGAGAGCTGGGGAGGGCCTCTTTGTCAGGAAGTGCAGTGACAGGACAAGGGGTAATGGTTTTAAATTGAAAGAGGGGAGATTTAGACTAGATACTAGGAAGAAATTCTCTCCTGTGAGGGTGGTGAGGCACTGGAACAGGTTGCCCAGAGAAGCTGTGGATGCCCCATCCCTGGAGGGGTTCAAGGCCAGGTTGGATGGGGCTTTGAGCAACCTGGTCTGGTGGGAGGTGTCCCTGCCCATGGCAGGGGGGTTGGAACTCAATGATCTTTAAGGTCCCTTCCAACTCTAACCATTCTATGATTCTATGATTCTTGCAGTCTGCCAGGCCATGAGAGAAGACTTGCTTGTAGTCTGTTGGTCTGAGTTACTGCCATTTTCTTAAGATCATTTGCATTCTAACTGAGGGCTGTATTTTAAAAGTGCTCTAGCACCCAGCAGTGCAGGCAGTTGCTGCTCAGACAGACAAATATTGGATCATTGCTTCCTAAAATGATTTCTGGCAGATAGAGTGAGAGGAGCCTATTTAGCCATTGTTGGAGTTGTGGAGCAGCCTATACTTTACCCCTAATTTAGATGTCTTCTCTGTCTAAGTTTTAGACTGCTAACTAAGCACTAAACTTAGTACAGTCTGATGTGAAAATTATTGCATGTTCCATAATTGCTGTAGCTTACTACATTCTAGCATGCACATGTTCAGCAGCACATTTTCAGCATGTACCCACAATCAGCTGAGAATCACATATGCTAAATATGTGTTTCGATCATTCAGCTGTGAGTGCAGGGTTAACAATCTAAGTGTCTTGTAGTTATTAACAAGGCATCTATTTTTATGGGTAACTAGATGAAAATGTTACTATTCTACACATCATTCTGAAATGTCTAATATCAGCAGCTAGATGCAGAAGACTGCCAATGAATGTCAGCCGTTAGAAGTGTATTTTACCTTGAAGCATTAAACTGTAGAATATACCCTGTTTACCCAGTAATTTGCTAAATCTTGGATCAACAATGACAGAGGAAAATACTACACGCTGCCTTTAAACAAAACAAATTCCTCATGTACTTACATTGTCTGTAGACACCAGGTTGATTATATGACACAATACAATATAGGTCAGTGGTAAAACGAAATTAACCACAGCAGAGTTTGATTTTTTTTTTGCCAAACCTATCCTTTTCAACAAGTCTCCTTTTGCATGAGCAAAAGACAATAGATACATTTAGATGAGTAAACTAAAACTCAGACAACAGCACCCCAAGTAGGGCTGGATGAAGGCTTTTACAGACAAGTTTAGTTCCTTTGTAATTTTGTATTTTATTCAACATTGGCAATTCTGAAAGAAAACAGTACAGGCTCTTCTCTTTGGGTTCCATCCAACACTAGTACAAGTCAGTGAGAGTTTTCTTACTGTCTGGAGCAGATCCTTTCTCTATTTGCATTTTCAGTGTAACTAATTTGGGGGTTCTTGGTTTGTAATCTGTAAGCAGGGATGAGTTTAATTTCTCTATCCATCTAATTTACTGTAGTGGTGCTGCATGTCAGAACTATCATAGAATCATAGAATCATTATGGTTGGAAGAGACTTTTAAGATCGTCAAGTCCAACCGTTAACCTAACATTGCCAAGCCCACCACTAAACCATGTCCCTCAGCACTACAACTACACATCTTTTAAATACCCCCAAGGGATGACAACTCAACCACTTCCCTGAGCAGCCTGTTCCAATGTTTGATAACCCTTTCAGTGAAAACAATTTTCCTAATAGCCAATCTAAATCTCCTTGGGTGCAACTTGAGGCTGTTTCCCCTTGTCCTATCACTTGTTACTTAGGAGAAGAGACCGACCCCCACCTGGCTACAACCTCCTTTCAGGTAGGTGTAGAGAGTAATAAAGTCTCCCTTCAGCCTCCTTTTCTCCAGACTGAACAACCCCAGTGTTCCCTCAGCCAATTCTCATAGAACTTGTTCTCTAGACCCATCACCAACTTCATTGCCCTTCTCTGAACATGCTCCAGTTCCTCAATGTCCCTCCTGTAGTGAGGGGCCCAAAACTGAACACGGTACTTGAGGTGTGGCCTCACCAGTGCTGAGAACAGGGGGACAATCACTTCCCTAGTCCTGCTGGCCGCACTATTTCTGATACAGGCCAGGATCCTGCAGGCCACCTTGGCACCCGGGTACACTGCTGGCTCATATTCAGCAAGCTATCGACCAACATCCCCAGGTCCTTTTCCACCGGGCAGCTTTCCAGCCACTCTTCCCCAAGCCTGTAGTGTTGCTATTGACCAGTGAAATCAGACTGTACAAGCAGAAAAAACACCACAGAAAAGCAGGGCTGGCAGGAACCTCAGGAGCGTCTCTAGTCTGTCCCTCAATGCTAACGTAGGCTAGTAACGCAGGTGTCCTTCACAACAGCTTTTTATTTATCCTGTTCTTAAAGATCTTCAGGGGTGGGCATTCCACAGTATATTCCAGTGTCTCAGGACCCCTTTTAGTACACATTTTACTAATATGAACCTGAAATTGTCTTTCTGAACACAAATCCACTGCTTCTTTCTCCACAGATGATAAGAATCAATCGCTCTCTTCTTCTAGCATCAGCCTTTAAATATTTAAAGACTTCCAACCCTTTCTAGATGTGTTATGTCGTCAGTCCTTGCAGAGCAGTTTCAGGAGCTGTGATCATTCCCCCTGCTCTCCTCGGGATCTCCCAAGGGATCGACCAGTACCTTGTGGTGTGGTGCTAGAGATGCAATATGGAGCTCCAGCTGAGGCCTTGCCTGCTGGGGGCTACAGCAGAAGAAGCACTTCATATGTCTTGCATGCTACATTCCTGTTTACTCATGCCAACATGGTGTTTTCACAGCAGCAGGACATTTTTGACTCTTACTCAGTTTGCAGTTGTCTTCTGTGCAGCTGCTATCACACCAGATGTTTCCCATCTTGCACTTGTGCAGCTGATTATTCCCACATATACATCCCCACGTATTTGCCTTTCTGATTTGCTTCCTCTATCTATTTTTTGTTCCCAGACAATTTTTCCATGATAATTTTCAATTTTGACCCAAACTTTCTCCAACTTCCTTAGAGTCCCTCCCAGCCTGACGTCATTTGTAAATTCAATGTGCATAGCTTATCACCTTGGTCAAGTCAAGAGTGTAATATTGACTAGTACCAGATCCAGCACAGATTACAAAGGAAACACAGTTATTACATCCATCCTTTTAACTACCCTCCAAGTACAATTTCCAGATAGTATATACCCATTTTGTTAGCTTTTCCTCAGTTTTTCTATAAGAATGTCTTATAAAGCAGTGTCAAAAGCTTCACTTAAGTCCAAGATATATGGTATAAACTGCTGCTTCTCTGCCTCTGAGGCGCTGGGTGGCAAAAGAAGGAAATTAGATTGTTTTAATATGATTTGTTCTTGACAGATCCTTGTTGACTGTTACTCATCTCCTTGTTCTCAGTTATGAGCTTACAAATGGGTTTTTGTTCCCATATTTTTTCATTTACTGAAGTTAAGATGATTGGTCCTATAATTCCTTTCTTTTATTCTTTTAGACAAAGGAAAGGCTTTTGTCTTTTCAATTCTTCTTAATTAGAGTTCTCCACAGCTTTTCAGCACTAATGGCTGTCAGGACTAATGGCTCTAAAACAACTTCATTAAATGTTCTGAGATGAGGGACAGATAACGGGAAAGCATTCAACCTGGACAATCCAAAGCTGAGATGGTATTCCTCTGTCAATGATATTAGTTCTATAACCATCTGTTTGCTCACCATTGACCTTTTTAGGGAAGGCTGAAGCAAGAACTGCTTGGCCTTCTTGACATTATCCTTGGCTTACACTCTCCTCAGAGGTCCACTCAACTGAGTAGTGGACCAGTATTTCTTTTTCATCTTCTACTCATTGATAAAGTACCAACTAAATGATTACTGTGTATCCTGCTATCAAAAAAAACCCAGATATAGTCATCCATGGTCATGAGGTTCCCCTTGTAGCACCTGTTCTCAGAAGTGTTCCTGAGTGATGAACCTGGTGCATGTCTAATATCTGTTAGTTTCTGATTGTATCTGATGGAGTCTTCTGACAGTCACGTTGGGTAATGTTCTCCTTACAATGTGTATTCGCTTCCCATTTTCTCCCTAAAATCTTTTTTTTTCCTATTGCAGTCTAATTAAAATGGCCTTAATTTTGCTTTATCCAGACGGAGCTAGAGCAGGAGCTGCACATGATTTCGGCAAATTCTTCCTAGACTGCTCATGATGTCTATTTCTGATTACACATGGTTGGAACAGAGAACATTGCAGATTTCAAAGACGAGAATGTGTAGTGCTATGACATAATGGCTTATTTACAGATTCTTCTCTTATTCAGCATTTTTCATCTCTAGAGTCCCACTAAGTTTTTAGGGTTGGAGGTGCCAGAATTTTGGCCATCAGTCTGGAATCACTCTGTCAACTGGTTTGTTTTCTGTTGCTCATGTGGGTTTGTCAAATTTTCTTTTAGAATAGGCTGTACATGAGCCAGATTTATTTCACACTTGCCTTTTTGCAGCTCCTTGCTGTCACTATTTATATGCTTTTGAAAGCATGCCTATTAAACAGAGTTATTTGCTGTGCCTCTGCTTTTGACACTTTTTCAAGCATTTTTCCAATTTCATGGTTATTTTCTAAAGGCTTGGTGGTAATTTCCACAGTGGTTTTGGTAATGAGGCTTCCAACAATTTACAGGGTTTTTTTTTTACTTAATTTACCCCCTAAACATATTCAGTTAACTACTGGCAATCATTAACAATAGTCAGTGTTTCTCTTCCAAAATGAGCGTGTTTTGTTTCTGTTGTGTTTTTGATTGTCTTTTGGCAGCATATCCCTTCATGGAGCTTTCTGGGATAACTCCTGTCAAGTTAATAAGTTAACTGTGATCTTTGGGAGGATTTTTAGAAATGCCCACGTAAATATGACATTTGGTCTCTCCCCTGTAAAACTATATTTGTTGTAGCAAATATTTTTTACTAACTTAGGCCTAACAAACAATCTGTATCTCATTCTAACAGAAAATGGGGAAATTAAGTTTTGATCCCAAAGCACCACTGCTTGGTTTTGTCAGGGTTTAATCAGAACATGGTGCTGAGAACTCTTTTAAAGAATGCACAAGAGCGTGGATTGAGAAATACACAGCGCACAAAGCATGCGGGGTTAGTTCCCAGATACACTGTACCATTGAGAAAAGCCTGTGCAGTGTCACAGCCGGCTGTGTTTTCACAATGCTACTGCTAATACTGTCAAAGTAGTATGTGGGAAGCAATAGCTGGAGCAGAGAGCTCGTCTCCTGCCTGTGTTCTCTTCTGGACTTACTGACGTCCCGTTGTGGGGACTTAATGATTCCCTGCTGAATGTTTGGTGCTTTTTCTTTTCAATGATGACTAGTTGTTTGATATATTGTAATTTGGGAAAGCTCAGATGGAGCCATCTTGCAGCATAATGAGTTTTTGAAAAGTTCCTTGCACCCCTTGTTGGAAAGCATAGGCTCCTGAAGGCATCTCAGAGAAAATGAGTCCTAAAGTATGCTAACACCCTTAAAATAAATGGAGCTATGAGAAACCAGATGCTGTTCTCTATTCTATTTTATTCTATTCTAATAGTTCGACTGCCTCAATCTATTAACAATAACAGTTCTTACATGTCAGATTTGCCAATGCATTATGCTCTGTTTTTTTTAAGAGCATTTCACAGGGAAAAATAAAAACAATATTTAGGAAAAAGGGAAGGGAAGCTGCAGTATATGGGCACATATTTTTCTTTTTTTTATGTTTGCTTTTGATAGTGCTCTTGCACTGCACTATGACTTGTTAAAGGTTTCTGAGACACCAATGTGGTGCTCAGCAAGGGAAACGTCCTCTACCAATATAAGAAATAGAAAATACACTTCCCACATCATTAAAATAAAAAAAAAAAGCCAGCAGAAAACAAACCTCCACTCTGAACCTGTCAGAGAAATGGAGAACAGTACTACCACATTTTTAAAGTAATTTAGTTTTCAACATACAGGGTTGAAAAACAACCTGTTGTTGATACAACAGCAGGGTAGGTTACCATTTTAGTCACCAGAATTTTCATGTGTGTGGATTGTATAGGCTTGAGCTTTTAGTGAGGTAAGAACAGTTATTCTCCTTGGCTATCTATAGAACATCCTTCCAAGCTAAATTATTCTATGATTCTGTGATTATGCTTGACTTTGCTGTGGTTCCAGTCTCACGAATACCCTGTCATCCCTACTACCATGCTCATGAATATTGAGAAGTCATCACCTTGCAGAATCAGACCTTCTCAGTGGACTCTCTGTTGAGTCAGTATTTTAAGTAACTCATTTCAATCATTTCAGCGGCCTGACATGAATATACTCTGTTGAAGAACGTCTCTTTAAAAATAAATCTGCACTTCCATTTGCATGAAGTCATCTTTTCCTGTATTATCTTATGTCACTACTAACCTAGATAACAAAGCCCTGAGGGCAATGGTCATGTCTGTATTCTTTTATCAATCACTGTGCACACCTGTGCTTTGCTGTAAAAACATGTTAAAAAATAACACCTTTTAAAGGGTTCACTGAATTATGAGTAGTTGTAAGCTCTAAGCTCCTATACCTGGGCACGCCAGAGTGTCTGAGGGTGGGTGTCTGTGGGTGTGAATGTCTGTGTATGTTCCAGATGAAATTTCAGTTCTTGCTTCAGAATTTCTTGAGGCGGTTTAGTTAAATCATGAATGTTACCTCAATATATTGTGCAGAGCCTATTAGTGGGCCAGTAACACTTTGCCATAATTATTGAATTACAGATACACTAAGTGATACACACCTGAGATTGGTGTTACACACAAATCTTTGTGTCTGTGCACCAAGGTAGTCCTTGCAAGAGGTAGTCCTTGCCTTAAGAAGCTGAGTCTTTCAGCTGGAGGGGGGAACAGGAGAGAGATACTATTACCTCTCCTTCACAGGGGGACAAGGAGATCAAGGTATTTATCCATAGGGCAGAAGGACCTATAAAAGAACAAGCTGTTCTCTTGTTGGATTCTCTTTTGGGGGAAGCCACAGAGAAATTTAGCTGTAGACTTCTTAACTGACATCTAAAGCACAAATTCAACCCTGTTTTCAGGGAGGATGTCCGTACAGCTTCATGGTGGTACAGGAGAGCTCCAAGAAAGAAGCAGCACCTCCTAGGACTGGGACTTCTTTGGTCTTCCACATACTGTTCTAGCATAGTATTGAACTGATTATGGCTACTGCCAGAGCCATAAAAGGATTTGGATGCAGCAGTGCTCAGCATCACCATGCCTGCCAGAGAAGTCCACAGTGCTTAGCGACCACTCCTAACATTCTGCCCTCACACGTCCTCGCATGCCATACCTGCATAGCATTAGATCCACATTCTTCCTTTGCTTTTAATTTGAAAAAATTAACTAATTTAAGTCTCATTCCAGAGCTTTTGCTGAGATTGCATTTGCTTCTGTTTCAGAGAGATGCTAAACATTTTCATGTCCCCATTTGGAGTTGATGACATTTCTTGACTCCTAGTAAAACATGTGCAACTTTAAGCATGATCTTAAAAGCTGGCTTCTTCTATTTACCAGTACAGACATTTTTCTTGTACTCACTTCTTATGTTAGCCAACACAATTGTTTGATATACATATGCATTAATCTAAAAACCCCCTTTTGGAAACACGTACAAAGCAAGAGCAGTAGCAAGCAAGCCTAGCCCAAGACATTTTGCAGGTATGAGGTACTGTATTCAGATTAGATGCCAGTGTTTACAGTATACAAAATTAATTAAATCTATAGGGCAAAAGCTGGACACTTAGAGCTAAATCTGCAAAGGGATTTTGGCTCTAAAGCCTGTCTTTTAGATGTTCTGCCACCAAGTATTTTCCATGTGGCCAGGATAGGAATCCTGCCTTACCAAGCACTGAGAGAGTTAGACACCATAAAAGCAAGACTTCCAGAAGCTATCAAGCTGCATGGGGAAGCCCCAAAACTGAGAGTAGAAAATGCAAAGAAAGGGGAGAGTCTAAATTTATCCCATCAGAGAGTCAAGCCAGATTTCCCTGCACAGTGAGCCTTTCCAACTATGCTGGCAGCAGTCATCTAAGTGTAATTGCTGAGGGTATATAGTGGTTTTAGTAAAGGAGACCCCACCCTTAAAATATGCTACTATCAGTCCATTATCCTGTTTTATATTCTGACTGGTGAAAACAGATTTCATTACATTAAAAGCCAGAAGATTATTTTGCTTGTTTCACTGATTAGGTTAAAGATATTTTACTGAACACAATGTAACTTCTTCTAGTGTATTTTTGTAATTTTTTGGAGTATAATTTAATTTGATTCTATCAACTACAGAATTAGAATGATTTTCTATAAAATAAAGCACTAATTCTGCTTAGTCATGACATTTGTAAAATAAGGTTTATGAAGAGCAGCAGTATCTTTAATTAAACTGAATCGCATACTTTAGGCATCTTAGTTGGTCTACACAGGACCTAATAAATAAATATTTTTTTAAATTACTTGTCAGATTTCCGATTTAAATCCACAGAAATATCGTAAAATGGTATAATGATCTGTTACATTGTATTTTTCACTGCAACAGCAATAGAAGAGGAGTATTAAGTCAAATAAGTGAAATAATGACGTCTAGAAATACCTCAATCTACACACCCTTTTGTGGTAATAACAATGAATATGGAGGAAGTACTGCCCAACCTCAGAAACGGTGACAGCCAGGCTGGGGGCTCAGAAAAGCATTTTAGTCTGCTGGTGACAGAGAAACAGCTCCTGTGTGCCTGGGATAGCACTTTCCAGGCACAGAAATTGTTATGCTTTCATCTTGTCCAGTGACTCTGCTCTTCAAGGTGGCCTCAAGATATTCTTCAAAATGGCATAGACAAAAGATTATTTCCTATACTTGACAGAAAAGGAAAAATAATTTGTATCAAATAGTGTATGAGAATGTTGCCTTTTTCTGTAAAATTCTGCACATGGACATAGCAGAGAGGTTCCTGTTGCATTCACTGGGAATTGCTGTTGGATTGTCTCCTGGAGGCTAATTCTGAACATTTTCACTAATATTGTCCTACAGATCTATTGCTCACATAAATTTCCCGCACGGTTTCTGGTGACTGGAAGGACACCTTAGAGGATCAACTCAATATGTTAAATTTCACAAGCAAATCTATCAGGTGGGCAGTATCCCTGGTGATTTACCACTCATCCATTAGGTGTGAGGACTTTAATATGTTTCTCTGGCAAGGTAGGGTTTGACAGGTGAGACTCTTGACGTGGCTGTTTAGGATGTTACCACTCCCTCGCTATCTCCCATGGTAGCAGAAGGACCGTGCATCATTGGCTTTAACTTACAGTCCAGCCCAAACCAGCCCTTCCTTGGCAACTGCAGTGAAGAGGCTGGGTTTTCAGATCATTGGTGTGAGCCTGCATTGTGCTCTCCTAATTCCACTGCAGAGATCACATCTTCCAGGCATAGGGCAAACAGCTGGGCAGTAACCCCACAAGTCACTGGTGTGCTCCATCAGAGCTCAGATTTTGTGGAAAGCAAATGAGAAAGTTCTGGTGAAAGGGCTGGGTTGAATGTTGCTTTCCAATTTGCTTAAATATTTTCCAAATGCTCTTGCACTGTTTGTATGGCTGCATTCACATTTCTAATGCATTTCACTTGCCTTACAGTCTTTCTGGGAGGGGAGCTAGGTTCAAGTAATGATGTCTACACCTCTTGGTGTTTAAAGGGTCTTTGCCTGGTAGTCAAGTTTGTAACCCCAGTGAACAAGACACGGCACGACTCACACATATGAAAGAGATTTAAAAGAGTAAAGAGCTCAGAGGGGTTTGGATAAATACACAAAGTTTAGATTCTGGTCCAAACCTCTCTGGTTTGCAAAATGAGTCTGGAAGCGTCACAAAAGCAAAGTCTTTTTTTTCAGCTCTGGAGTTTCTGGTCCTGAAAGTAGCTGGGAAGTGACAAGATTCACATAAACAAGGAAGAATTATATGAATCTTCTCAGGACTTATGAAAGATACTGAATCAATGTTTAATCTGAACCTGTCCAGCTAACCCTACCATTCAGGTTGTCTTATCTAGTAGACTGGTGGTTGTTATTTATTTGTGTTGTGCTAAGCTTCTGTTTTGCCAGGTACTAAGCAAGCTCACCCTAAAATGCTGCTCACACCTGCAAGAGTTTGATGAAAGGGTGGATGCCAGCCCTGTGAGTTAGCTGCCCTTTCAGCTGAAAAAAACCCTAAGTGTTATGAGGATGAAAAGATCAAATTTCTAGCCCAAAAAGAGCTTCCATTGTTTTTAAGTGCAATACCCTAGAGCTGAAGGATGAGTTTAAAACAAAGATCAGAAGCAAAATCTGTAGGTTTTTAAGGTATTCCATCTTCAAATCAGGGTCTAGGCTGCCAGGAGGGACAAGTCCCTTTCTGCAGTATGAGTAGGAGAGCATTTAAATAGATAGATTGGTATTAACACCAGTCTTTGAGACGCTGCTTACGTAAAATTATGTTTTAAAAAAGCTAGCAAGTGTCTCTACTGCAAATCCACGATTAAAATGTGATATGGGTCTCATTAAATAATCTCTTTAGCCCCCTGCTTTGTAGCAGCCCATTTCCAGATCTGAACTTTGAAGCTGACCCCTGTCTTTGCGATGGGCCAAACCAAAAGCCAGATCTGAACACCACTGAACTCTGGGAAAGTTCAAATCTATCGTTTGTGGTTCAGGTTGAGCTCTAATTAAAACAGACCAGTTAGAAAGGCAAATGTCTTGAAACCAAAACAAAACAACTGCTTCACGTGAAAAGTCTTGGATTAGGCTATATGGTACCAAGTAGTGCTTTTGTCTATCACATGATGTCATGTTCCTCCGGCTAACACAAGCTGACAACATGCACATGCTGCTATATGTGATATTCCATGCAGACACTTTGAATTTAATTTTGAACAGGACACACTATTCACAGAAACATTTCATGCTGTGCAAAAACCCATCAGCAATCTTACTGCCAATCAGATTTGAGAGTATTCTGCTGCCTTTCAAATTTTCTATGCCCATCCCTGGTAGCACCGTAGTCCAGTATCTTTTGAAAATCAGTGTCTTGCCTTCTTGGAGTGAAGCTTATGCCTCATTATGTCAGCAGTATGTGGAATATTTCCACTAATCCCTGAAAACAAACAAGAAAGTGGTGCTGCAGAAACTTCGGTTGTGTAAGAGGGCAGGGAAATCTGGGCTAACTCTCCTGCTAAGAGCTTCTGTTTATACTGTAGTTAATACTACAGTGTCTGTAATAAAGCAACATGGTTGATCAATGGACAAGGGAAAAGCAAACAAAAGGGAAGGGAACCTGGTTTCAGCATTACCAAACTACCAAACTAAAAGAAAATGGGGCACAGGAAGGAGAAAAATAAAAAGAAAGAGGAAAAAAGTGTTCAAGCCTCACCACTGGTGTCAGGATGTCACTGTACACCAATAGCTAGAAAAAGAGGGCCTTGGACAGGAAGATTTACTCAAAGAATCACAGCACACATACAGCAATCACAGAGTAACTAGCAGTTGACTCTCCCCGTGGGCTTTATTCTCTCTCTTATATGTTATATGTAAGTACTGAAGATGTAAGTACTTTCTCTTTGCTAAATTTGAGTTTAGGCTCTTTGTAGGCAACTGTCTAAAGTTTCCAAACCTCCCTCTTCTGCAAACTCATCTAATAATCTTACCAGGCCTGTTCTATTTTGGAGTATGGTCTTTTTTCAGTCCTGGACTCACTTTCTAGAAGAACAAACCCCTCTACAGCATTTCTGTCCTTTGCTTTCTGTTTGGGTAAGAAGACCTTAATGGCAACCATTCTTGTTTGAGGATCCCAGAGTACTTCACAAATGTTTAAGTGGAGCTCAGTGCACATTAATTAAGCCTTTCAATTCCCCACTGAAATTAGTCATCTTTATTCTCCAGACAGCGAGGTATGAAGTGACTTGCCCAAGGTCACAAGAAAAGTATATGGCACAGCTGGGAACAGAATCCAAGTGCACTATCTCCTGGTCCATGCTTTAACCATAAAATGATAGCTCTCACATTGAACTAGGACCCACAGGGTATGTGAAAAATGATAGGAAGGGAATTGTAATGGGCTTTTTGAGGTGATGCCTTCCTCTCGACTTGGACAAAGAGAACGAAAAATTATTTTATCCATTCAGAATGAGTACTTCTTGGGTTAAAAAATATGCAAATATTTTCACTCTTTGCTCAGAGGAAATTTTTAGTTCAGATGTTTCTTTACTGGTCAAGTTGTAATTAGAAGAACAACCTTTCTAGTTAATCATTCTCTAGCAATATGTTAAATTCTATTTACAACATCCTTTAAAACGTACCCAAAAAAGCGGTAAAAGACATATTGATGCAAAGAGATGACAATATTTTCTTCTGCATCACTTTTGTAATGTTCATGAAAGAGGCTTGCCAGGAACCTACATATTACTTTAGAATATTCTTTAAAGCAAGAAGTAGAACAGAATGGGAAAAGAGACCTACTTGTGTCCTACACATGATAATGTATTGATTTACAGCAAATCTACTTGAAAAAATCACATGGTCTTGTGACATTCTGAGAAATATGGCAGAAAATATATGCTTATCAACTTGTGCTAATCTTTCTCTGAGTATGGAGTACTACAAGTGCTTAGGAATGAGAAGCAGCTAGAGAAAAAAAAAAAACACCACTGTTTAGGAAAGTTCACCACTTTTGCTACGCAGTTAATCAAATACCCCATGTGTTTTCTCCTGAGATACTGGCATTGGCAGTTTTCCAAATTAATGACTTAGACATCAAGACTATCCTTCAGACCTCAACCTTCTCCCACCGACCTACCATTAATAGCCAGAACTAGCCCAACTTAATGAAACAGCAACACACAGATGCTCTGTGCTGACCACTTCTGATTTTGGAGCTGGCTCATTGCCATTCGCCATTACCAATTTTTCCTGCTCCTGGCCCACCTTTTTTTCTTGCCTTCTCCCTTTACATGCATTTGTAAATCTGCTGGGCTCTTTCCCACTTCCTCATGTCCCTGGCCAGGCAGCTGAAAGGCTTCCATCACAGAGATTGAAAACATACTCCATATCAAATGTAACAGAATAGCGTGACCAGCAGGTCCATGTTTCAAACACATTCAGTTCAATCACAGCTGAGAAGAAACAGCAGGGGAAGCAACTTGATGGGTTGCTGGAGGCTGTGGCTACCCTTTCTTGTGGAACAAGTCTCTGTCACTTGCTAAATAGGTGCACCATCTGGTGGCAATTTTGGACTCCCACTTGTTCTTAAATTTCCAAATAGCAGTGGTGGAGTTACGTCTGTGGTTGCAGCATCTTTTTTCTGCCAGTCTGAAAGTCATCAGCTAAGACAACTTCTCATGTCTGCTATGTAGACAAGCAGGTATATTAGAGGACCACATGCTCCTCTAAGGAACGTACGTGGAGAAGAGGAAAAAATTCACAGACAAGTCAAAATTAGACATTAACAGGCTTGATACCTAACTAGGGAGTCTACACTCCCAAGAGAGTCAACAGGGACCTCCAGACAGTCATGCAGTCAAATTAAGATCCAAATCACCCTCTGGAAGTGCTTCTCTGTTCTTTGACCATACAAGGAATACAGGCTGACTAGGTTCCTATCTTAGACATCTTGTGCAAATGCCTGGAGCTATGTGGTATAGGGCCAAAGGAAACTGGGCCAGAGGAAAGAAGTGAGGAAGGGGCTCCCCATTTTTCTGCCTTTGTTGTCTGAAGCCCTTTAGTTCAGCAACAGAGACAGAAACTACTGCTACGTCTTGCGCCATTCCCCTTAGGAACGGCAAAGTTGCATTGATCATGTCAGATGGGACATTGGATGGACACCTCTTCTGAACAGGATGGGTGGAGGCTGAATCAGACAAAAAAACAAGTTTCCATGTTGTCCTGAAGAAACTAATGAACAGATAGAAATAAATCATGATCCACGAGTAAACTTTGTTCATTTTAGCAACTTAAATAGAGCTTTCCAGTCTACAGCAATTCAGTCCGTGTCTGTTGAGCTTCTATCCAGAGATAGAAATGTGTTCTCCCAGTGCACTAGGGAGCTTCCTGGGGTGAGAGCAACCTACTCAAAGACTCCTCAGCCATCCAAGCCCAGTTTTTATGCTGACACTGGTCTTGGGAATCATCTTTCTTTCACAGTCCCAGAAATCAGAGTTTGAACCTCTGCAGTTGAGAGAACATAGATTGCAACAGATTACATTTGTGGATAAAAGTTTTCTGCTAGATCCATTTCAATCCTAAGGCTAAATTTGATCAAAATTGGATAGGTGTGACACTTTTTACTAGCTGAAGGACCCATTGTCAGCTCGATCTTGCGTGCTGGCTTTCACTAGAACTTCTGTATGCTGCAAACCACTTGGGTGTGCATTTAAAGTGAAACACTTTCAAATCCTCTTTTACTTTAATAGGACTTCAAGTTAAGCACATATTGGGTAAGCAGAGTATGACTAAAGTTGTTAGCCAATTTGAATCTTGAGAGAATAGCTACCTTAGTACTACAATGCTAGATTCATTTTTTCAGGCGTCCAAATATAGATAATATAGTCCTCTTTCTTACTTGCTTGCTTTCATTTTAATTTGACTCTTGTATCAACAACAGTAATATTATACTTCACAGTTATGGATATGCAATACGTCAGTAAGAAATAAACTACAGTCACGGGTAGTTTAATCCAATGCTACAAAGTCATGCATGATACTCAAGAAGGAAATTTTATCAATTAGATAATAAGATATTTGTCAGACATTATATTTTGGAATATGCCAGTCACTTCCTTAGAAAAATAAATTGCTTGTGACTAGAGGCAGGACAACAAACTGCCTGGATCCACGATCTGAGCCTGAACGCTAAAACATTTGTTTGCAAACCAAAATGTACACATCAACAAACGCTGTGTTTTTTGTAATGTTTGTAAATGCCCCTCTGTGCATTTCAAGCTTTCCAATTTAGAAACAGATGGTTTACCAAACAGAACATATTCCAAAAAAATAGAGGAGAAAAGGGAGGGATGCTGCTACACATGTAACTCTGAAGTCTAATGTTATGTTTAGCATGTCCTGCCTGATGTAGAGGTTGAACTAGATGACCAAACCTATCATCTGTAATTCTAGGGAAGAGATTTTAACAACATAGTTGACCGCAGTTGTAAAGCTGAAGGAATCTCCAAAGTCGTTAGAACCCCAAGTTAATACAGGAGTGCATACCAGCAGGTCAGCTGCTGTCCTAGCTACCTGTCATTTTATGTAAAGGACTTTCCTTGCCATGGCAAGATTTGCCAGGGCTTGACTGTTTGCAAAGTTGCGCTGTACTTTAAAATTCAAATGTTGTATAACTAATTAGGTTTTAGCTGAGACCCTGCTACAAAACTCAGCTCCAATTTAAACCTCTGCTTGTACCCAAAACCCAGGAGTCTTTTAGTGGCTGTAAAATCCCAGCTCTAGTGAAAGCAGTGGCAAAATTTCTATTGACAGCAATAGGACCAGAATGTAGTCCCTGTTATTTTGGATTAAGCCCAGCACCACTGTATTTAATTTTAAATGTTATTTGCTTTCCTGTTCTAAGGACACATTACGTTGTAAGTTGTTGACCAGTAGCACTGGGACACTGGATGTAACTAATTGAGTCAGCACGCTATGGATCATTTGTAGTCAGCAATTTTATTCCAAACTGACATGAAAAAATGACATTTAAGGAACATTAAAGTTCCAAGTGAGGCACTTGGAAGTAAGGACATGCCAAACTTAATGTTGCCATGCAAAGTTAGCCCTGTAGTGTCCCAATTATGGTACAATATTCAATTAAATAATAGCCTAGAATTTGCATGTTATCTTTTCCACAGGACCTCTGACTCACTCATCCCAAGGCAGACCAGTAAAGTAACGTGGAAAATTTTATCCTGAGTAACTAAAGGCAAAGTTAAAAGCAAGAGAAAAGGAGGATTTTTGTTCTGGCCAATGCTGAGCAGGAGATGAACGGGTCATTACAGGATCTGCCTGTAAAACCACATTATACATAACAGCACCCTTTTCCACTACAGCTAATTACGTATTTATTAGGATGATCGTGTAATGCCAAAAAACATATGTACCCACCCCTTTAAAAAAAAAAACCAACACTTTTTTTTTCCATACTGACACTTAAATGGAGCTAGCTCATTTAATAAAAAACGGGTCCCTTTAGTTTTGAACCATTGAAACAAAGTATTCAACTGCATCCCCACTTCAGTCTGTTGTTTTCTGAGAGCATAATGGCCTTTGTTAACCGCAGGTATAAGGTCACAGGAAGGCAGTGTGTCATGCTACATGATGTCTCCAATCAAGCTGTGTGATGTGTTGTTATGGAACCATGCAGCTTAGAATACAAACAGAAGCATGAGAGAGCAGAGCTCACGAGACACAGAGACCTGGGTCTCCCCAGTTACAGTTTCCTGCATCTATTTACATCAGTGCACTCAACCAATTTAAAATTAAGTGCACTGGCAAACCAAAATGGAGTTGTTCAGAATCAAGTATATCAGTGTATTTCAGTTTGAAAGTATCTACAGTAAACATCTGTTACAAGAAAAATCTTCATTTTTATATGTAAAAATGGAATGACACATAAGTGTAAAAAGTTAGCATTTCCCTCAGGATGGAAATTCCAAATTTCATTCAGGTCAACATCTACGATTTCCCATCCAGTTGCAAGCCACACAGAGTTCATGAAGCAATTGCATTAACATACTAGTGCTACGTTCAGAATAAGGATGTCTGCCTTTTAAAGCAAGCATGCTGCCAAAGAGGTAAATATTTAAATGGCAATAACATTTTAATTTAAGAAAATTATACTTTTCTTCAAAATCATGACCCTTGTAGGAAAAAGACAAACAAAAAAACCAAAAAAAACAAAACACAATTAAGCTCCACTTGAACTAGACAGTGGTACCTTACAAAAAGACCAGGGAGTAGAGAATACAAATTGGAGAATATAAAAATATGCCTATTCATGGTTGGAAATTATTATACGTGCTAAAGATTATATATTCTAGACATTTCTAGATATTTCTAGAAAAAGAGATAGAGATGATAAAATTAATGTAGCAAAGCAGTCAAGCAAAATTTATTACTGCCAACTCATAATTTACAAATGGTACTGTCCATTCATGTTTATCTTTTCATCTATGATTTGTAGTGTGTTTTGAAAGCATTAATTAAGCCTCACCAGATCATTATGAGGCTCTGGCACCTAAAGAAATTTTTAAAGCACTGGAAAATTATGACACAGAGAATTTTGAATTGATTCACTAAGCTGGAAATCCTCCATCCTCTCAAAATAGGATATTTCTTTAATACGACAGTACTTCCTTAGAAGAGAAAGATACTTTTATTTTTCTAAAAACTTCCAAATGATAGAAGCCTATTAAAATGAAGAGTCTGAACCTACCACTCTCACAATAGGCTGTCTCCTCAGTTAAAATAACATAAATTCTTAGCACAGTAGTTGTTTCATAACTTTTTTACCAACCCTTCCCAACCTCAGCTGCTGCCAGCTGGGAAGTTTATTTTCTTATTCTGGTTTGGGTTACTCTCTTGCTTTGCTACTTGTGATAGTAAAAAGCTTATCCACCCTTCTACAGCCAGAAAGTATGAACTGTTTGAATCAATTCGTTCATTTCCACCAAAGATGATAATGCAAGCTAAAATAGCCCTCTCACTTTACCTTGTAATAACTAGATTATCACAGCTTTTTTTCCCACTGCTTAGCTTTTCATCAAAATGAGTTGCACTGGAAAAACTGTCCTTGTAAGGCAATTTGCAAACCTTCTAGCACTTACCTTACTGCTTGTAGGGTGACTGATAGAAGTGCAAGGGTCTTTAGGTGGAATAGCCCAGCTTTGTTACACATGGCCTTGATACCTTTGTAAGGCAACTTGTGGGATAGTCACTGACATAATCTTTCTGCAGTAATATGTATTTAAGAAGCTAGAACAAATATAGTGGATATCCTTAAGGTTAAGTATATTTTTGTTTCTCCTTCCAGCAACAACATGTCAGTTGTGAAAAGAAATGAGCTGTTTGAGATGTTTTAGGAGAAGGCTTTGCAATGAGTGTTTGCAGTTTGATAAATCTTTCCTGCAAAACGAGCACACTGGGGACATCCTCAGATTTAGGGGGATTTTTCTCTCTTTACCAGCTGTGTCTGCCTGCCTGCCTGTCGGTTACCAAGTTGTTACGGGTATGCTATGCATGTCTTGTTCTGTTGGGTTTTTTTCAACTCAGTCTAATAATGAGAAAATTCTCTCTCTAAATAACCAATATACATCTTGTTATTCACCACTGTGCTTCTATTAAAAATTATCCTTGCACAACCCACAGCTCATTAAATTTGCTGTGGTATTTGTAGCATCTACTAGTTCTACTAAATCACACTTGCAAATGCAATAGCTCCATGTGAGATGGGCATCAGCAGTCACTCCAAGGTAACCATATGAGTAATAAAGACCCAGTTTGTATTGCTCCTACGTGTTCTTCTGGAAGTTGCACACAGTCTGAGTACAGATTTCAGATGATCGAATGCATCCTGTGCACCTCTCTCCTGGCATCTCAGGCAACCTGCTGCACTAGGAGTTGAAAGCTGGTGCCAGCCCCTGAGAAGCCACCTCTCACACTAGAGTGTTTTTCACCAACACAGACATCCAGTTCAAATTACTGAAAGCAAGTTTCTTTCTGATCACTTGCTTGAATGATCAAAGGACATTGTTGTCTGGGACAATGCCATATGACGATAACAAAAAGCCAGAAATTTTTCCACATTAGGTCCAAAAGCCACTGTGCAATTGAGGTTCACAATAACTGACAAATGCCTAAACCAATCATAGCACCTACTGCTATGACAAAGATAATTACTGCCTTTCTGTCGGTGAAGTGTATACCCTGCTCTGTATCATATTTAAAATAATCTAATTTCAACTCATTTTCCTCCTCCAAATTGTTTCCAGCTGTACGATTCCTTTCTTTCCCCCATATTGTTTTTATTGGATATAACGCAAGCCCGTAAAGATAGATTTTCCCATAATAAATACACAGATGCTAGAATAATAAACATACAGTCAACCTGATATATGAATATTACTACACATTAATAAATATATAACTAACAACAAAAATTTAAAAATTAGAAAATGAGAACATAAAGTAACAGAGAAAGAAATGGCAGCAGAAAAGAAAGGCAAAAAGTGAGACAGAAATGTACTTACTTTAGGCAAACTATCTGGATTCATTTATGGTTCCTTTTATTGATTTGCTGATAGCATTAAAGCACAAGTATGGTTGTAAAGCATTCCTAAGAATGCTGCCTGTCTTCATGTATTGGAAGTTTTCTGCTCGTACTGAAAGTCAGGCTTTCCAAGTTGGCCAACTCATACCATACTAGACACTACTGTGCTAGATTAATGTATCTGCTTGGATGTAAATTTCCATTTTTGGAGAATAATGAGCCTCTCTACTCCTCCCATTTTTGGTAGGAAGTTTTTATGAACATTTGGCATCTCGGTTAAACCACCATCATAGCCCAGAATAAAAATGACTGGATTCATATGTGAGTCTGAATTCAAATTTAATTAAGCCTATATATGGCCTGAACTGAGAATAATTTACTGACTGACACCCCCTCAGCATGTAGGATGAGATGCTAACCATTTCTCCACGACGCCATCACTTACATATCTTTCATGCCCCATTCCCATGTTCTTTCAGGCCTGCAGCTAAAACACTGGGATACAATGTGGACTTAGTTACCTATTTCCAGTGCAAATACAGAAAGCATCACTTTTTTAGAAGTATCTTGGCTTCAGAAGATATTCCTCTCCCTTTCTTAATGTTCTGATCGAAATTATGCTGTCGTCTTATGTGCATGCTTGTATATGACTGTGACATTCAACTCTATTTTCTGCTTGTGTTTCTCAAAATAACTTGTAAAGTCTTCTTCACCTGTGAGTTAGTAAAATCTATGCACGGATCTTGTTGGTCTTTAAAACTGCAGTTTCTCTCCTATCCCTCCCTCCTTCTGCCTGGAGAGTGGACCAAAAGTTGAGTGAATGCGTGGCAACAGGAAGCTCCTTAAGATGCTCCTCTCCTAAACCTCCCACAAGTAAACAGGGCTTTAACCTCACTTCAGATACATCCTTTCAACATGTCAGAAATCTACAGATCAATAGAAAAGGTCAAACATCTTTTTAAAAAGCTTCAGAACTCCCTTGGTGTTTGCCCATTTATTGATTCTTCCCTGTGAGGTGGCCAATTCAATGATTTGCCAAATCACTGTATCGATACAGCCAAATGAAATCATGACCGTTTTCCACATCATGAGTCTGACAAAGGAGACATCTACAGATTACTTTTGATCATCTCATTTTTCCCTGAATTTAGCACTGATAAGAGCAGTCTGCTCATAAGCACTGCAATCTGGAGAACCCAGCAGAAATGGTCAATACCCAAATAATTAACCAGAATAATCCACTTTCAAAGAACAACACTAGGTTTCACTTCCATTATTTACTCCATTCTTCAGAGGCTGTACTGCTTATTTTTACTTGGAGTTATTTGCTTTCAACTGTTACTAATGATCTGTAACTTTTAGAGGTACCTACGTGACAGAATGTTTCAACCGTCATTCGTGGGAATAGAGACCAGTCCTTAGTGCTGGATCTCTTTTGCATCAATAACCTGATAGGCTATACTCTTCCAGATAAGGGTCCTTACCTTCAAAAAAATTAAAAGGGCAATTGTCTTTCATCAATGGTTATCCGCTGATAATTGATATATCATTAACCCATTAATCTGTGGATCCATTTGTTAAAGAGGTAATCTTTAAGGAGGTAATTTGTTTAAGAGGTTCACAGCAAGAGGAATGAGTGGAGAGTGCAAAAGAAGACTTTATGCGAGAAGCTGCCATGAAAACTAGGGATGGGTGCAGGAAGGTAACAAAAATAAGTATGTACAGGGACTGGATGAGTAAAATAAGTGTAGTAGTGAGTTTTCTTTGGGGATGGCATGACTACAGAAAAGTTCCCAGTTATAAGTACACCAAAAAAATCTATACACAATGCTTGGCTATTTCATCCCATGCTACATCCTTTGTTCATGCTACTAATTTGGATCTTTCTGTCACTTTTTATCTCTAGCTGCTATAAATCTTTCACACCAACATGAATGCCCCATGCCTAACATAATTTCTACCATTGTTAGTCTGTCCTCTGAATAATTTCAGTTGTTTTTCACACAGACTCCCATGTATTATATAGGTGGTACAGCCCTCACTCACTGAAGTACCTCTTTGAAAAAAGAGCTCAGGACCAATGCAGCTTAACTAACTTCCTGGTGATTCCCCTGCTACAGTAGGATCCCCAGAAGTCACTGGGGTGGACTTTTACTCCCATATCATGCCTTCTAGATGCTGCTTGGTTGTGGCTGGAAGGCATGCAAAGTTGGAGCATAATGGCAACCAAGAGGTGCTGTTGGCCACAGATGCACAGCTGTTGGAGAAACCTCATGTTGGGTGAGTCTGGGGGTTTGCTTTGAATGAGGGAGAGGGAAGGCAAGGTGGGAGTGTTGCATCAGAATACAAATTAGAATAACCATAAATCTGGTAGAGCCTTGGCCCAATGGCTAAAGATTAGGCCCTCTCTTTCCCACCCAGAGAGAGAGCAATTAATATCACGCTGTCATAGCTTACTCACCCTCTCCACCCTATTACCCAAATGCCTTGATTGTTCATCTCCCAGGACAGCTTCACTTTCCTTTCAGGTGAAGTGAAAAACATGCCTGTCTTTTTTAGTCTTAATCCTTTCTTCAGTCTGTTCAGGCAGAACCTAATATCTGGTTTAGCGTTTCTGTGTGTCAGACACAGATGTGTTTTGTTACACACGTGAATATTTATGCTTACAAGTGTTTTGTACCTTTAAGTGGTTTTCTTTTTCAAGCTGTATCCTTTTTTTAACTTTTCCCCCCCTCACTAGTGTAATAATACCACTTCCTAAACCCTGTCCTTTTCCTAGATACTGACCACATCATCTCTGGGTGCTACTCCACTAATAAAACAAATAAAGACATGTGGATTATGGGATTCTTTATAGACCTGCATGGAACTCATCTGGCTGAGCTGGCAGGGGTCATGTAAACCTTCTCCATCCGTTAGAGTTTGTGTGGTTTCACACCCAACAAATGTCAAAGCAGAACTCAGCTGCAACTGCCAAGTTTCATCTGTGTTTGGGTTAAGCCATAAAAGAACCCACGAAATTCCACATCAGCCATTTCAGAGTTGCAAGAAACCACCCAGGTTCGGTGAAGAGGTCAAGAATCTGGTGAGCATTTTGGCAAATATGGCCTGAGCAGCAGCTCAAGAAAACCCTATTTTTTTCAAACTTTGTGTACTCTGACCAACCTGATAGCTGGTCCATCCTGATGACAAACAATTTTTGTTCCCTGTAGCTTTTATTTTGTATAGAAATGTTCAGAATGAAAGCAGAGGCACGACTTGTAGTCCTCTTTAGGCATTTGGGCTGTGCTCACTTGCAAGGTTTCTGAGGATGAAAGGAGTCTCTCTGGTGAAGAGGATTATTATTCGTGAGTACGAGGACAGAGCTGATGAGGTGCCACAAGACTCTCAGCTTGAAGAGGTGAGCAGAAGTGGTGAAAGCTTCATCATCATGAAACACAGTGATGACACCAATTCTAGTACAAGTCTCCAGAATGTGCCTCTTCAAGGACTTAAGTGATCTCACAGAAGTTAAGATCTTGGACTTATTTGTCTAAGAGTCAGAGTATGCCTGCAGGCTTTGGCAGATCAAGACAACATAGCATGGAGAAGTACAACAGTGGTATGCTTGGCAGCTGTATATTTTCTGGCAGCAACATCATTTTGGACATGAATTTAAGACAAACAAGCACAAGACCAACCAAGGAGGACCAGATATGTGTTTCTAATAGTAAAGACAAGTGACTAGATGTTTTTCTGATTCATTTAAAGTTGAAGGCAAAAGCCGAGTGTTGGTTTATTTCCTGTGTATGGTGTCTTGAGAATGTTTATTGCCTTCCACTTACACTCTTTTTAGGAAACAAAAGTTAGGCAAGAAGTATTATCTAAACAGAATTAGATATATTTTAGGACAAATGTGGGAAGAGACACTGATGAGCAAATTCCTCATTACCAGCTTTTCAGTATATTTTCAGCTCACAGAATATGGCAGATTCTCTGTGGGTGTAAGTCAGTTCCCCTGATGCCAATGGATTTGTTCAATTACAACACTTTACAGCTGGGCCATTGTGCCCTTAAAACGCTAAGACATAAGCCAGATGCTCAGATTTGCACGTTCTTTAAAAAAAAAAAAAGTCAGTTCCATTGTTGACTTAAGCATAGCACAGGTTTTGGCATTCATTTCACAATGGTGTTGGAAAAAAAACTAAAGCCTTGGTCTCCAGTAATAACCAAAATACCATGTAAGTAATTTCCTTTTTGCGCAGATGGGTGAAATGTTATGCCTTTTTTTCACATGGTTCTAATGAGATCTTATGTCTGACCACATTCAGTTGTGTTGGAGGCAGAAGACTCACCTGAACAACTGAATTAAAGAAAGAGGTGTCACCCAAAGAAGAATCGGACACAACCCCACTGAGAAGCTGGATGGTATCATTCTGAGTGTCCTTGTGAGAGCCACACACTACAAAATGTTATTCCAAAATTTAGCAGCAGGCAATGTGGAGGATGGTAAGTGGGCAGCCCTTGGGAAAGGCCAAGAATAGGCTAAGGATACTCAGCTGGGTGATGAGGAAAATAATGATCTCAGTGATGGAAAAAATTTGCATAATCTCCCCTGTGAAATAGTATCAGTCATAGGGTGAATGGAAAGTGATCAATTTAACTTTTGCCAGCTAACAGTTTGTCAGGCCAAGGTCCTGTATTATTTTCTTTGAATAGGTTTCCTGCCTCAAATCACTTGCAGTATTTTCTTTACAATATGAAAGCAACACTAAAATGGGTATGTATCACTGCTGTATATTGGAAGGCCAGTGTTGTATGCACTGTACTCCACCAGTTAATTATGACTCTCCCATTACTTAAGCTTTTGGAAGTCTGTAGAGTGATTTTTTGGAACTGATTTTAGTCCCTTTTGATTGGCCATAATATGCACCACAGCTATCATGGAAACCTCTGACAATTGGAAATATTTTTTCACAGGGTGTGATGACCTTGTCCTTGGATGCCTGTACAGCATCTGGATCATTACTGGGTATGAAGTTGCCCAGATATGAATGACTTCATTTAGAGATCACTAGAGATCTCCTATCTCTTGCCAGTTACTTTTCAATGAGTGGAAACACACAGACCACAGTTTTTCTGGGAGCATCACTGCTGAACTCCAGTAGGTTAAGTACCAGAGGCACAAATCTTTGCAGGACTGCAGTTAGAAAGCTAAAAGAAAACCAGCCCCAACGTATTGCTTTGTCACGATATTAGAGACACCCTTACCTACTCGAAGTTCTTGTCCAAAGACTGTTTTCTCCCCCAGCGCAGAGCAGTTCCACCTCCCGTACCGAAACTGGTACTGGCACTCATTGATTCCCATTTGTGCCCCTTCCCCAATCACAATGATGGCATCAGGGCGGCTCTGGCAGATGGCTCGCTGCCGAGGGGCCAGGCCTGGGATTTTGTTGCAGATGATATTAGCTCCTAAAGCCACCACGGATGACAAAGCTCTGAAGAAAAAAAAAGCAGAAATACATGTTATAACCAAAGTGAGGTCATTGATCACTTTTGCCGTGTGCTGCCCTGTGGTAGTCAAGGCGCTGGGCAAAAGGGGCAGGGTGGAAGTTGGGTTCCTATAACTTATGCCGACTTATACCAACTTCTCTGGTCTGGCAAAAGAGGTTGGAAATCTTGCAGTAATTCCTGATCTGTGCCAGAAACAACAGAGAAATGGAATTTTGGCACTTTTGCTTCCAATCCTACACAGAGCCATCACCTGATGAGATGTGGAAAGCAAGACAAATTTAAAGGCAAAAAATAGTGGTAATTGATTGTCCACGAATCTCTGAAACGCATGTCTGCTTTGAAGGGCTTAGGTAGAGCCAGGCTCAGTGTTTTAGTTACTGCAACCAGTTCACCCATCCCTCATTTGAAACTGGTAAGCACAATTTAGAGAATGACTTGACACTACCAACCCTCTTGCCCATTATAACACACAGGGTATTGAGTGATTAACGAAAGTTCACCAGCATAACTGTGCTTTTTGACCTGGAAAATATCATGGAACACATAGGAGTGATCCTTAATATGTGTCATCCAGACCAGAAACATTTGTAGTTCTCCTTCTTCAAGTATATTTTCAGAATTCCTTATAAAGTTTGCACATAACTTGCACCTGCCATATGTTTTCACTTTAGTGCATTTATTTTTCATTTTTCAACTCACTTTTCAACACCCTTACAGGCTCATTTTTCAACATCTTTGCAGGTTACATTCTAAGTGGTAATATTTTGAAAAAATAAGACAACATGGGTGCATGTTCAGCGATACCTCAGGTCACCATATACCAAGTGCCAGCCAGGCCTATGCCAGGATGCTTCAACTGGCTCTGGACAAGTCAGCAGGAGCAAAAAGAGCAGTATAGCTATGTTAACGAAACAGGCCTTGCTCAGCACGTTGTGATGAATCCTGAGACAGCTATGCAGATGAATCCTGGACAAGTCCTTGCCATGCTGCCCAGCTGACTGTCCTGCTCCTTGGCTGGCAAACCAGAGCACTGAGAGCATCGCTGCTTCACGGCACCCGCAAGGAAGCACCTCCGCAAACCCTCTCCCCTCTTTAGCTTGTCCCTGCCTCATATAGGATCATATGGGTAATTTCATTTTCCCATCAAATGCAGTTGTTGACTGCCCCTGTAATGTAAAGGTACAGATCATGCTACAGCACCTCAGGTTCAAGTGGAGTTTCACAGTAACAGAAGTCACAATATATAAATAAGTTAGGAACAGGATACAGACTAACTTCCCCATTACCTTCCTTTCCATCATGAACACTGAGTTAAGCCTTTCTTCTTAGTGTTAAAGTTTCCCACTGGAAATGCTCTTTTTGGAAAAAGCTGACTAAACAAAATAGAAGAATTTTATAGAAATTTGTCAACTTGATCTCAAAGGTAACTGCAAAATTACATAAATGTTGCATTTCAATGAAATCAGAGTGTTTCATTTTGCCATTTCAATAAACTACAGTAAAGCCAGAGTAAAAAGGTTGAAATGGAGAAGTCTTCCCTGGCCAAAATGAAATACCACTTTTACCGTGGAATGGAAATTCCATGATGATTCACTCGCCCTTTAATAGGTATTTGTGCATCTTTTCCAGAGTTAACAATCCATGAGAAATTCACCAATTTTGTTTTTTTATTTATGCCTTAGAGGGGTTTTATAGATATAGAGACAAGATATTGCAAACACAAAGCATGCATGCCATGTGGTGCTGCCTATTAAATAAAAATAAGAACAAAATGCAGTTGCAGCTCTGACCACTCACAGTGTATGGAGTAGGAGTGCTCAGACCAGTAGCTTTAATTCATGTTCCTCTGAACACTGAGCAACCAAGCTGGAGCATCAGTCGGAACCAGTGAGTCCCCAAGACTCATGCAGGTTTTGAGCTAAGGTTTTGTTTCTGGCCCACTTCTACATAAACAACTGAATAAAATATTTAAATTACAATGTCTTTAAATCAGGACTTTCTAAGAGATACGATAACCTTCAAAAAACCATTATGAGTTTGATGTAGAGATAATAAGATTCTCTGACCTTTGCAATGGTGCTTTATATACTAACTGATAGTTTCAAAAGTTAATGAAAATCACAGGGAAAAGTATCATTGTTTAATTTTTTTAAAATCTTAGTACTGAAAAGTAAAAGTGTTGTTTTCTTTCATAGCTCATGGAGATTTTATCTCTCTGACTTCAGCAACTTTCCACATAAATAGGATGTACATTCTGAAAATGCTGCAGTAAAACACAAGGAAAAGTATTTTTTCTTCATAGCTGAAGTGTTGTATTCAGACACCACTTTGATGACTCTAAAGTGGCAGGGCACTTTCCCAAACCATGGTAGGATCCAGGTCTGGCTCTGCCACGCTTTTAAAATTATGACAAGGGAAAGGTAGCTTGTACAGCGTGTGTAACCTGAAGATGACAGCTGGATACTCTCCCACTACAACTTAGTCCCGGTTCTTCTCCCCAAGGGAGGCTGAAGGCAACGCAGGTCGGCCGCTCGCTCTCTGCTGGGATGCAGAGGCAGCAGGTCAGCTGGGGAAAGGGTGAATTTGTACAGCCGTTCTTCAGAGCAGAGCAACAGCCAGGGCTCCCTAGCAGCAACAACTCCCCAGCTCAGTGCATGCAGTGTTCATCTGGGTGCCTCTTGGGCTGTGCTCCATCCTTACCCCATCCCTTCCACCTGGCGTTCCCAGTTCTCTGGGACAGAGCGGGTGCCCAAGTGTCCTGCAAGACCTCCTTGTCTGGTAAGCCATTTCCCTTGCAGCAGGAGCTGCTTCAGACACTGACTCTTCTAAGGAAAACCTACTCCTGAAGGAATCTGGGGTTGGGTCCTAAGAAACAGACACATACAAGCATTCAAAATTTAAGTTGATGCTCAACACATGTGCACAAGACGTGCAGTTCTGGTCCCCTGGCTGCCCGACAGTCATTGTCTTACTCAGGTGACCAACTTACTGACAAACATTTTATATAAAAATTATTTGTATACGATATAAATATTCTTTTAAAATAAAAAATAAAAATAATAACAAAAGCTATGAGATAACTTTCCTATAACATTTTTTTAAAAGTACTGGGCCCCCACAGTTTCCACTCGTTTCTCAAGTTGAGCACCAAAAACGAATTTTAAAACAAAGGAAAACAAGAAAGAGTTGGCTACAGTATCTACCCCATGTATAATTTTCAATTTAGTTGCTTCCTCCATACACGTTGCTACTGTCTCACAATTAGACTAGAGAACATACTCCCTGGTCTCCCATTGTTTTTGGAGAAGGCTTGGTGAAAGTATTTCAATACAGTGGGTCAGTTTATTCATCCAGAAAATAACCATGATCATATCTGCCTCAGAAGGTATTGTGAGGATATGATAATTATTATGTGCTTGTAAAGGGCTTTTAGACATTCCTCATTAAAAGAATTAAACTGCAATTATTGGGGGTGGAGGGAGTCTTAGGTTTTTATTATTATTATTTTCAGGGACTTCCCGCTCTCTGGCCTGAGCTTACCGGCATATTCCCTCAGCCTTGTTTAGCCTACTTTTAAATTGTTACTCTAATTTCAGTGCCAAAAGAAATGCTGAATCATGAAACTGAGGTTTTGGAAGACTTCATTTGTGTTAAAGAAATGCACCCAACAGCATTTCAAGCTTCCTCTCTGCTGTTTCTTGCAGTGTTCCTCAGTTTGTGCATCCATCACACATTCAGGGGGTTGTGCCATGCTCCTGCCCCTTGGCAGGTTGAGAGTTACATTTTTTTAACTAGATAGAGAGTGTTTCACTTCGTAACTGTGAAAAGGCAGATCCCCCCCATGCCACATTTTGGCATCTTCTCCCATCTAATCTTTCTCTGTGCTTCAAACGCCCTTGAGTCTTATCACCAGGAAATCCTAAGAGCAGTTATGTTAAAATTCCTGGTGCAGTTTACAGTAATTGTGATCATCCCACACCACCATAGTGCACACTTTGGAGTTTTATGTTGGGTCATCCACATGGGTTATCCAATTAAACATCATTCACACGGCCTATCCAACTAGACGGGGGAATGTTGTCACATTTCCTAAGTAACTAATGGTAGTGGCTGGCATATGGAGAGATTTCACCTTTCTTCATCACTTAGTCATTCATCCAAGGGAACACCAGCACTGAAACGGAGCAGAGTGATAAACAGAGTTATATCCAAAGAGAAATAAATAAAAAAAAAAAAAAGATGATCTAAATCTGGGCTTAGACAGGACCTTGCAGTTCAAACTTACATCAAAGTAAACCTGAGGAGCAATGTTTTGGAAGGCTTGCTTTCTGCATCAGAATCCTGAAATGACAAGTTTTTCATTTTTTGAAAGAATAACTATGACTGCAGTCATAACAACCAAAAGTTTATGGCAGTGGGAGACAAGTTTCAGCTTCTTTTCTGAAATAGTGTGTGTTTAATTATACAAAGACAGATGACTACTATTGCAAAAAAAATGAAAATTCTCCCTCAAAATGTATTTCCTACTATGGCTGTGTATTCCCCCTGGGACCTAAACAACTACAGCTTCCCTTTCCACAGAATTACACAGGAAAATTGAAAGATCACAACCATGAAAATTATTATATATTCAAAGCAATTAATAAAAGTAAAGGTCTTTGAAAACACTCCAGAAATTAAATGCTGAGGCCTAAAATCATGTGAGTTTTAAGAACATAGAATTTAATGCAATGTTGCTTGTCAGAAGAGAAATGTACTCCTCATTCATAATCTGCTTTCTTGAGCCTCTATTTTATATTTGTGATTGTGCACATTTGCTTAACTTGAGCACATTAGTCATTTCACTGATTTCAAATGCTATTATGTTTTTGAAACTTCAGATGAATCTCACACATAGGAAGGTCATCACTTGAACTGTAGTTTATAGAGAATATTAGAGTCCTTGCACAAGTGGAAAACATAGAACTATAATGTAAATCCTTATAAAGAACAGTTGTACAACTACATACACTAAGTGAGGAAAATCCTAATTTTTACTGCTGTTAGAAGACTGAATTTTTACAAAATTATTAAATAGAACTGGCTATATTTAGATAAACAGCAGTAACTAACTAGTCTTCAGAGTTGCTCCCAAGCTACAGCACAGATATGTACTGAGATTTCTCCAAAGAGTTTAAAATTTGGTTCCAACAAATATATAACAGAAGGAGATGTAAAATAGAGGGATTACACCAAATACACATTTCATACAGATTAAGCACTTAACCAAGTTGATCTTAAACTTTTGATTTAAAAAAAAAAAAAAAAAAATTGCCCTAAAAATTCTTCTCTATCAATCCTTTTTCCCTGGGCCAATAATATTTTATTGCAGGCCAAGGGTGGCTTCGGGAGCTATACCTTCTCCTCTGACACCCTTGCTCATGTGCATTCCTGGCCGCGCAGCAGCACAGAGCACGTTTCCCCCCAGCTCGCTGCAAGCCCTTGGAATAGGCGTCCGTAGGGTCACCGTGATCTCACCCCAACACTGCTACTCAATATTCACCTGAAGCTGCTGTTGGGCAGGGGGTTCATTTTCAGCAAGGAATGAAGAGCTTTAGCCACACGAATCCCATTAACAGCAGAGGAGCTGCTCGGCTTAAACTTCGGTGCACTGCTCCGAAAACTTACCCCACCATCTCTGATAAAAATCCCCATAATGGATTCTTTGTTCAGAAGAAACCACCGAGATATTTTGTGGTGACACTGGGACTCATCTGAAACACTACACCACTACTGAATGGTTTACTTAATTAAGAATTCCTAAGTAAATATTTTGAGTGTGCATCAGTTGCAGAAATTGGCAGGAGCGTCCCGGGCTCTGAATGCCATCTGCTTATGTTTAGGCTTTCAATTTTGTTTTCCACCGCTGGCTTTGGGAAATCATTGTTCAGCGCATGTGTTACTGAAAGGGAAATCAAGCAGGGCTGTGTGGTGCTGTCCTGTGGTGCACTCGTCTCTGCTGGAGCTCCAGGCCGAGCCTTTGGACCTGGGGGCTATGGGCAACAGCGTGTTTGCTCCCAAAAAATGAAAGGCATAGATTTTGGGTGAGGAGGTCACCCCCCGCCAAAAAGGGTCCACTAGAAGATATAGTGTCAAGGGTGAAAGTGGTGGGATAGGGCAGCTTAAGGGATGACTCACGCGAGGGCAGAGGATGCCTCAGACTAAACGCTGGCTACGGAGAAGAGTGGGAAGAAGGAGCCCATCCCTATATGCAGCAGCAACGGGGGGAACATCGGCAAAGCCTTGGACTCGCACCTTCCCCTCCCCGCCAGCTGGGAGGCACAGGATGGCTGCTAGGAGCCACAGGATGGCTGCTAGGAGCCTCAGGATGGCTGCTAGGAGCCAGCAGCAAAGGATTAGGCTTCAGGAGGAATTAGGGGAGGCGTTGCCTGGCAGAGAGATGTCCCCGGGTCACAGCGTCGGTGTGGCAGTGTGAAGTTTGCTGCCCCTAGGGCCCGCAGGGTTTTGTGTCCTCGGAGGTGACACTTTTATGTGATGCCTGCTGATGTGGCATTTACATCAGAGTTACATCTTACGCTGAGTTCCAGAAGCAGCAGTGCAGGTGTGAACATTATGAGCCAAAACAGAGATGGTAAAAGCCCCATGAATCAGCAGAGCACCCTCCTCTAACGGAAGGGTTTGTAGCCTGTACTGTGCTTTTAGTTGCTGTGGAAAACCATAGGATTACCAGTGGTCCTGAGCCTGAAATGGAGGATGGCAGGGTAGGAGGAATGGGAGTGGTTAGAGACAAAATTTTACTCTCCTATTCACCAGCTGTGACAGATCCCATCAGTGCTTGGAACGGGCCTTGCACTAATCCTTACTGTTCCTGCCAGAGCAAGAGACAGCAAAAGCATCTATAACTCAGGAGTATTTCTGGCATGATGTCTCCTGAGAATTGTCCCCAAAAATGACAGTCCAATCTGACTGTAAATTGACCCATAGCTTATTCTGTGTATGGCTGATTCACTGCACTAATTTTTTCTAATAATTAAGTGAGGCAACACTTGATATGTAACAGCAGGATATCTTGAAGACCTCTTACACCTCTAATTTACCTGTATTGAATTTTTTTAAACCAAGGGAAGACTCATGAAAAACAAAAATGCCTTACATGTCCTATTGTATAGAGCACACTGGCAAATTGGACATTTACTCTCTTACAGCAGGCATTCTGAATTTGCATGGCAAACTACTATATAATAAGATTTTTCTTTCTTCACTCACATTATTCTAGGGGCATATTGCTATATAGTGGAAAACATTCACATCTTGTATATATAAAAATCAATAAAAGTAAAATAGGATGTTAAAATATCTGAAGTGCGGGAAACATTGATTCCAAAGCAATTTGGGTTTCAAGAAGTGTTTGGTTTTCTAAACCAGAGTAAACTGATAGGCTTTAGCAAGCTGCGGCCTGTGTTAGAAGCTGCAGGAAGGCAACAACTGTCCTGGAATGCATGGGGCAATTCGTGAAAGGCTGGAATATTCCTGCCAGTGATGAAGGTGGTGACACACATGGCATAACTGAACTTAGCTGAGTAAGTTTGTTGAAAAATGGCATTGATATAAAATTATTCTATTCCTTTTAAAATCCCAGGACTTTATCAGATTTAGAAATAAAACTGAAACACTTATGTTTTATACAGTTTTCTTCTTATTACTATATAAACACTGCTAACAGGACCTACCATTTCAGTTCTGCAAGCATACACGCACCTCTCTTATGCCCTGCAAAGTACCAAGCAACTTCCACCATCTGTAACAAAAATGTCCATTCCTGAATGCAAAGACCCTTGCTGAGCACTTGCCATTGGTATTGATGTCTAGCGCTATTATTCGTCTTCCATCACACTTCTGTTTCCCTTTAGCACTAGAAAGAATCAAGCTGATATCTAATAGAAAGTTACGGAGTTGTTTACTGAATAGTGATCTACCACAGTGAAAAGCAAAACCACCTTGCAGAATAACTGTGGTGGGATATTGCAGTCCCTCTGTGGGGGAATACAACTTTGAAATACCAAAATGGCTGGAAGAGATAAGCCACAGATTTTTGATGTCTACAGAAAAACAATTCAGTCTTACGGAGAAATAAAAATTTCACACTTCAAGTTGGAAAATGCATGCTTTTGTTATGTTTTCCATAGAATGAATAGTCTCTCCATGACATATGCAGAGATATGGGCATTTTCCAAACTTTATTCCAAGCCTTAATTAGCCATAACTGTAGTGTACATTTTGGCTTTGTCCAAAGTTTAGCAGACTGTTCTCCCCTGTGAAAAGGTTAAAAGGGGAAGAGAAAGATTAAGTCCTTCAGGCAAAATTGAAGATTTGACAAGACCTACTAAATTTTTGAGATCTGATGAAAGTGTGTCACAGTTGTGGTGTGGCTCTGAACCTGTGGTAGAACAGTTCTTGTCCACAGAAGCATATATTCCTTGGTTAGCTTGCTCTACAATGTCTTTCAGTTAGTAGCAGGTACGTATTTGTGGGTTTAAAAACTTAAAGATGGACTGTTGGTGGAGTCTATATCCTTTTTTATATTTTTCATTTAAGTATATGATATATCTTAATCTTTTGGCTTTGCATGCATAGGGCTTCCTATGAAAATGAAAATTGAAGTATGTAATAGTGGGTCCACAGGAAAAGAAGATACATGGTTCCCAAAAGAAAATCATCTGGCTTTACTGCTATGGTGGTTCAGGTAGGAACTCATTTTTGTTAACCAAGATCTGAGCAGTCAATGAGAAAAAATTCTGAAAATTTACTAACGAGCCATTACACAGGAAAATTTAGTCTTTTGTGTTAACTTTAGGACTACACTGCAGTGTCTGTTAATCATGAGGATGCCAATTTATGTGGCTTTAAGCTATACCTGAAAAGCCATAAAAAGTATTTTCAGAGGTCCTTTTAAATGAGGAAGGTGGAGAGGCCATATTGACCCCAAACATAATGTGCAATTTGGACTAAATGACCACTGGAGGTTGCTATTTGTGCAGTTATATGACCACAAATCAAGCTGTCTGACTGGTCTTGGCTTAGCAGCAGAAGAGAAAAAAACAAATTTACTTTGTCAGTGACACTGCATTTTTATACACTGAATACAACAACATACTCTGAGTCCTGATTTATTTTTTCTTTCCTCACCACCCTTTTCATGGTGGTAACTCTGCTAAGGCCATGAGTTATCAGGATGTGAAGTTAAATAACATAGAATCATAGAATACCAGGTTGGAAGGAACCTCAAAGATCATCTGGTCCAACCTTTCCTTCAAAAAAAAAAAAATGTTTGCGTCTCCAAACAGAATTAAAACAAAACAAAAAAACACAGGCTTGATGCTGTCAGGTTTACTTACTGGCTTGTTTCTATAGCTGGGATGGGTGTGTTGCTCAAACCAGTGGCAGCGTTTGTTGTTCCCATCTGTTCTAATTGTCCCACTTATGGCAAGACTGTTGTTTGCCAGTACAGGGGATGAAGAGCATAAGGTCTGCTCTCAATTTTTCTCTAAATTTGATGAAGCTTTCAGATGACACACCATCAGAGGAAGGACAGCCTCTCCTAAACAGATGTGCAGGAGGTAAGGAAGTGAGTGTGAGGACTGGGCGCATCCTTGGCAGTGCCCAAGTGAACCCATTGGTTCCTTGACTTGCTCCCAAATTGACTGCAGAGCCTTGAGCCCTAGACTTTTTTCCTCCTCAATGGCCCGCTTTCACCTTTCCCTCAAATCACACAAGTTGGTGTACGCTCATTTATAGTGACCACACTTAACATTGTTTCCAGAATGTGGAAAAAACTGGGAAAGAAAGTCACAGAAACAGAAACCATTGACCTCTCCAGGTCTGGCATGAAGACAGCTATTCTTTGCCCCTTTTCAGAGCAACTAATTATGTCACAGTTTCTCCCAGGTGATCTACTTTTGGAATCAAGATATTCTATCTTCTAATACTTTTCTGTTTATTTAGAGACCCACACCCATTCTGTGGATGGTACTGTCACGTCACTATTGGTGAGCAGAATGCCATGTCACATTACTCAGTGGCAGGTTGGCACAACCAAAAAGAGAGTCCAAAGAAAATTACTCAGGCACAAGCTAGTGGAAGAGGAATGACATGACAGATACAGCCTCCCTCCTGGCCTTGGTGTTGGAGATGCAGAGTAGTAGCACAGCAAGCCCTCCTCTCAGACCAGGATACTTCTGCACCCTCACCCAGCCATGATCTCAGCCTCATGCAGACATATCTAGACTAGCTTTGGGTGACCTGGTAGAAGTTGCAGCGTAACCACCATAGACCTGAGATTCACATGTGCTGATTACCTGAGTACTTGCCCCACTCCAGGGACCAGTTTGGCAACCAGGAGGTTATGCTGTGGCTAGACAGGTAGCTTTAAATGAGCTCACTAGGCTGGCTGCGATGTGAGCATGGTCCTCAAACAGAGATGCCCTGGAAGTCCCCTTCAGCCTGCACAACTCAGGTGAGATCTTGCAAAGCCTCGATTTAAGGACCAGCATATTAAATACCAGGGATCTATCACAGATTTCAATATGCTAGGTGCATAGTTGACACCCTTCAGGCTTTCCTGGTCATGTAGTCTTATTTGCTTCAGCAGGAAAAAGTCAACCTAAGTAAATGTATTAGATTACATCCCTTCATAAAGACTTCATAGTAAACACTAGATTTCAAAATTAATTGAAGAGGTAGAAGCTTTGCACCAAGGCAGACACCTAAGAAATGTGTAGAGTGCAGAAATCCTGCATTTGGTAGTTTTTTATACTTTTAATAAATATTTCTCTAAAAATAAAATAAAAAATATGGTATATTTTTAAACAAATACCTGAATTGCACTTCTAAAGAAAAATTTTTAATAGCCTATTAGTGCATTAACTAATACTGTCTTTTCTCTTCCAACTCTGTTTAATGACATTTATTTCCCAGTGACAAAATTATTTGCAGCCTTTTTGCACCATCATAATTAACAAAATGCTCACCATTTTTTATGGAACAGGTCTGTATTCCTTGCACACAGCAGAATTCCCACTGGCTCTTGATAATCATGCAAAGAGAAATTCTGATCCATTAGGTGGATAATTTGTGCTTAACTTCCTTATGTGAATCATTCCATTTAAGTTGTGAGACAGTTTGTGGACGTGAGGTTATTCAAGCCAGTAAGAGAATGATGGAGGGTTTGGTTGTAAATACACTACAAGATATACAAGATGTATCAGATCTTCAAATGTGTTCCCAGAACTTGGACAACACTAAAATAGCTGCAATCTGAGAAAGCGTGGAAGGTAAAAAAAAAAAAAAGGGGGGGGGGGAACCCCTTAGAAACTGTAGAATAGAAAAAATATATCTCCTATATCTCCTATGCAGATTTCCAAACATTCAAAACACTATTGTATTCAGCATGTGGGCTTTCTGTGAACAGAAACACTGTGTTTTATAATCTGAACTGTCAACACTGCTGCAAAACAATGTAACACCCAACAGAGCTATCCATGACTTTCTAAGGTTTCTTTCAGCTGCTTATTTCAAAATTTTAATTTTGAGTGATGTAAGTGCCATGGTAAACCACACAGTAACTTTTCTAGTTCCCCGGCTTCTTGAGCTTATTCCAGGTGTTCAGAAAGATTAGCAAAAGCCATTTTGAGTTGTTTTTCCAGAGGGAGTTTCTAAATTTGGTAGGCAGCCATAAAAATCATGCGTCTGTGTTATTATCCCCATAGCCCGTGTTGGGTGTGTCCCTGGCTTTTTGCAAATCGCTGTAAGCTTGTGAAAGCAGCTCAATGAAATATTTCTCCTTCTAAAATCTTTTCTCAAAAGATCACAAACACATTGGCAATCATACCTATGCAAGCATTTACCTGCATTTTTGTTATGATGTATATTGACCCCAATTAAGCTCTTTCCTGCCTTCAAACTGAAGATGTTGTTGGCTACGGGCATCTTGCATGCCTTCTTCCTCAAGTTCTCTTTCTAAATCTAGTAATTCAAGAAAGTGTCTTTATGGCCATGTAATCCAAAGAATGAACACATTTAAAGTGGTAAGCAATAATAAACTTCTGGGATGCACAGCTGAGCCAGCAGAGGTGGTACTAAAGCAGCTACATAAAAATGAAGCATATGAAATCTATAGGGTATCTAGGCAGATGGTACAGCACAACCAGCATCAGTCAGCGAGCACCCAGAGCGGGTTAGGCACAGCCTAACAGCTACATCTGAGTCACACTCCACTCTTCACCTCTGCCAACCTCACACTCTCAGATAAATCTTCCTTCACTGCTAACAAACACTTACTCCAGTTTTTTCCCAATTCTGTCACTCTTGCCACTGATTTTTTTAACCCTTTTACCCTTAAGTGCAATAGAAATTGATACGGAAGTGTAAGCTTTCTGTCTGAATTACATTTAACCATTCCAGAGGAAAACAACTAAAACTAACAATCTCATCATAATTGTAATCTAAGTCTTATAACTATTAAATTTTCCTAAAATCCCACAAATTAAATATCATTTAGCCTAATATCCATTAAGCCCTACGACACTTACCCACTACCCCGAAGGGGAGGTTAGTTAGAAAGGGTTGTGATTATAGCCCAGAGTAGTCACAGGCATGCTCTAAGATGTGAACTCTCCAACCTGCATTCTCAGATTCTCCCGGTGGGTACCGAGACGATGCAACATGCCTTTGCAGATGGAGTTAAGCCAGCCCTGGCAAAACAAAGCGCAGGCTTATCTTTAAGCGTACCAGCAGAACGTACACATCAAAGGATTTATAAGCACATGCCAAAGCGCTCTGTTGGACTGGCACAAGTGTGCACAGCAGTGTGCAGAGCTGGCCACTGCATGCTCACATTGAAAGGCTCCCATTAGGGTACTACAAGAACACAAGCACTAGAGAGTGAATGAGCTGCACTCCCCAGAGAAAGTCTTGTGAGGAAGCAATGTGGTAACCACTTCTGTCTGAATGGCGATGGGAAGTAACAGTATCAACAACAGAAAGGAGTGAGTAGGACAGAAAGAGGTCGTGAGGAGACGAGTAGTCCATCCACCTTCCCTGAGGCAGGATCAGTTACACACTTCGCACCCCTGACAGATACTTAGTACTATTTATAAAAACACTCTAACAATTTTCCCTAAATTTCAACAATTAAAGCTCAGTGCTTCTTCTTTGATGACCTATGGAAACAGAAAATATTTTGTCCCCAGAGGTCTTGCACCATCTTTTAGATTTTTTATAAATCTTCTGCAGACCAAAACAGTCCTCATTTGACTTTTCCTCTCCGGCGTGACGCCTCCCATCATTTCTACTTCTCTCTTCAATGCCGCCTCCCACTGGTCCATGTTTTTCTGCAAAAGAAACTGCTAAACTGAATTTGACTGGCGCCGGAGGAAATAGACACTCTTCTCCTCCTCCCCGGAATACAATACAAAGATAACTGGTTTTGCTGCCCCACACATTTATTGCCATTCTGGATGCTGCCTGCAACCCACTAATCCTGGGCTTAGCTCTAATTCTGGTGATACCCCAATGCAGCTGTGGGTATCTTCTATATCATGCTCTTACCCTTCCTTGGTCACCAACATTATGTCCCCAAATAAACCACAAAGTCTCCCTCCTTCCTTCATACCACAGTCTGAAAAGGCATGTAGTGGAAAAGGCGGGACTCCTGCTCCTCTCGGGTTTGGTCCGGCAAAGAGCTGCTGTATACAAGGGGGATAACCAACTCCACTGACTTAATTAAGGACCAGAAAGCTCAGGCCACCTGCAATACTGAAGGTCCTTGACTGCTTGCGTTAGATTAACCACCATGCTCTGGGATAGCTGCAGGTGAGGTGGAATGAGCTGATTTGAGAAAATGTTGGTCTCATATTGAGAGTGAGACTTAATATGTCAAGTGTATCAAAACCAATTCTGGCTCAGCACTGAGGTCTTCCTTTGTATCCTTCATAGCAGTATAGGAGGAAAAGGAAGCAAAACACTGTCAAATCTGAAAATAGGTACACATGGAGGGAGGAGAGAAACAGAGTTAAGATCTGAAGTAAGATGACCATTTAGTCCTCTTTTTAGACCTCAGTTCCTGCATGGACCCAGTGTTAAGACTGTCTTGCAGTTGTGTCAAATGAGTCCTGCAAAAATATTTTGACTCCTTGAACTTGTGTCTCACCCCCTCATGAGTGGAAGAGTAGCAGTTATCAGTACTCCTTTGATTTGCAAATAAGGTGAGTTGCAGCATCTAACTTCGAAAACATGGAGGGGAGGGAAGGTATGGTAAAAAGTGCAGAAACACAGTTTGCATAGATTATGCTTGATATTTAAATTAAAGCTTCTAATATCTGAGTAAACTCTGCAAGTAAAAGTATCCTCACTAAATACTTAAAATAAAAAGGCCATGTTTTTAAAACATATATTTTAACAGTGTTAGAAATATTGCATATGTTGGCTCCCACAGATACACAGTCTGAATAAATCTAAACCAAGTTTTGGTGCAGTATTGAGTGCAATTACAGCAGAGGAAACTAGTTTCCCAGTAAGTGATAGCCAAAGTAGGCTTGACATGTTTTGGTTTCATTGCATTTCTGAGAATCAGAACAACTGCACAGAAGAATTTCTCTAATCAGAGATCTGGGAACTGGCGAAGAGAAATGAGGTGGTGTCAAGGTTTAGGTTGGGCTGGCCACTAAACGAACGACAGATGTTCTCTACTAATCCCCTCTCCGTCCTCAGAAGGGGAAAGGAGAGAGAAGAAGTGAGGGAGGCATATGGGTTGAAAAAAAAAAGATTAAAACAGCTTTAAAGAAATATTAACAATAATAAGAGAAGATGATACTATTAATACGAAAATAATGAAGTATATATATAAACATATATATAAAAAAAACAATTATCAAGCTCCCACTATGACAATCATGTCACTGGCAGGCACTGAGAAAGTCCCAGATTGGACTCAGCAGCAGATGGGAACTGGATTCAGGAACACACGGGTTGGGATCAAAGGCAGAAGAACGGACAGGGTCGTCCTTGGACATCAGCCATTGAAGAAAAAGAGGCTGACCCCTTTGATCCTTAAGCTTTTATACTGAGTGTGATGTAGATGGGATGGAATACCCTATTGGTCAGTTTTGGGTTACCTGTCCCGTCTGCTCCTCCCCACAGGCACAACCCCTCTACGCTTTTTCGCTTCCAACCATACAACGGGGCACAGAGTCATAGAATCATAAAATGGTTAGAGTTGGAAGAGACCTTCAAGATCAAGGTCCCTTGGCAGTTCCAACCCCCTTGCCATGGGCAGGGACACCTCCCACTAGACCAGGTTGCCCAAAACCCCATCCAACCTGGCTTTGAACACTTCCAGGGCTGAGGAATCCAATTCTCCAGGCAACGTGTTCCTCTGTTTCACCACCCTCACAGTAAAGAATTTCTTCCTAGTATCTAATCTACATGTCCCCTCTTTCAGTTTAAAACCATTACCCCTTGTCCTATGGCTCCATTCCCTCATAAAATTCCCTCCCCATCTTTCCTGTAGGTCCCCTTCAGGCACTGGAAGGCTGCTTTAAGGTCTCCCTGGAGCCTTCTCTTCTCCAAGTGAACAACCCAAAGTCTCTCAGCCTGTCTTCGTAGGAGAGGTGCTCCAGCCCTCTCATCATCTTTGTGGCCCTCCTCTGAACCCGTTCCAACAGGCCCATGTCCTTTCTATGTTGCTAAGATAAGAAAGTTAGCTGACCTCGGTTGTTACAGGAATAAGTATAAAAGTATAAGCAGTGGCCTCTCTGCATACCATTCCTCAGTATTAACTATAGACAACAGTCGTTTTCACTGGTAGAAGCAGGCACTGTCTGAAAAACACACTCTTAATTTCAGAGAGTTCAGCCAGTTGGAACTGACTTAACTGAAAAGTAAAATTACTGAAAAGGAAGACTGGTTTTGTTTTATCTCAAACCAGGACAGTGGCATCACTTCCAGCCTTACTGGGTCACTCTCTCACGTCTCAAAACAAAGTTCAAAACAAAGTCAAAGAAGATTTTGTTGTAAGGAATGGCATGTGTTGGTGAAAAAATGTCTTTCAGTCGCAAGCTGAAATGTAGTCTCTTTTTGTTTAATTTCTAGGCCAGTTCAAGGGGTCCTAGAAGTTAAGATTAAGAGCCCAAATCATTAGATGCTTTGGAATTTGCTACAATTTGTGGATTTTTTTTATAGAATGTGGTATAAAACTTTCTATCCAATACCACTTTAAATAAACAGCTCTAGAATTAAGCCAGCATTTACATTTTTTAATTCAACTTCTGAGCATTTCATCCTAGTAAAAATCAAAGTGACTAATTTTATTGGATTACCATTGCATTATTCCATCTAAGTGAATCCTTACACTCCAGTTTCTCTAGCTCACACACAAAGGACTTGTACCTTTAAGCTTTCCTAGCTTAGCCTATATGATCCAGGATGAAAGTTTACCATCATGGCAAAACTAACACGTAGCACAGGAAAGACATCACTGTAATACAAATTTACATGGAAGCTGAAAGCCCAGAGTAACTTTGAGAGCTGGGTTTTGGTTTCTTTGGATCTTTAATCCCCAGAATGGCTCAATTTTTTTGTCCAAATTGTTCACCCAGGTCTAATGACCATTGAACAGTCTAGCAGGCACTACACATGAGATAGGATTAGGAGGTCATGGGTTCAGTCCGTAAGTAGGACCACTCACCTCTGTCACAAATCTACTCAGTTGACAGACAATTCTTTGTGATGAATTGGCCACCCATTTGGAGGGTCAACAGAAATCTCACTTATTTTGAAAAATTGACCATGAGACACAAACTGCCTTTCTGTGTGCGGAAAGCCCACCCCACAGATGCCAAGAAAAAAGAAAAAATCACAGATCATGCTGGTCAAAATCCATCTTCCCAAGGCTCTTCCTGTGGTGGCTAGTGTTTTCCAAGCTGAGTGCTTTTAATCTGATTTCTGGTGTGTTCTAAAAAATACTTACAGAATACTGTAATAATGTTTATTTTAAAGGAACAACTGGTTTCACAGGGTGAACACCATACATATTTTTCAGTAACTTTTTATTAAAAAGATAATGTTTAGAATGCTTCCACAGTCAAAAAAAAAGGTATTATAAAATAATACCTTAATGTTGTGTCTTAAAGTATACTTTAGACCTCTCTTAAGCATCTTGTTTGTTATGCTTCAAAACTTCCTGTCACCCAGAAAGAAAAAGAAAAAAACAAAACCCACAACATTCTTCTGTCTTACAGAAGTACAAGAGTAAGAAAATCGCCCCTTCGGGTTTTTTTGTTTGGTGTTTGAAAAACTATAGCTTCATGAAGGATCTGATAACTAACCCATATGGTGCATGATCCTGATAATACAATCCAAACATCACAAACCAACTCCCAAAAGCTAACAAGAATCAGCATCTTTGTTGTAGAGTAAAACAATGCGATCTCATGCTAACCCAAAATCCAGTTCCTCTGGAGACACCAAATGCCCAATTCACAGTGAAAATAGATGGTGATAGATGATGACGCATGTCCTACAGTCTGATGTTTCCTCCCGGAGATGAAACAGAGGGCTTGATCTCTTGTGGTGTTAAAAATCCTCTGGCATTTTTTGGACTCAGAGAACTGATGGAAAATCAGATAATTATACTCGCCTGTGCAAAATTCCTGTAAGTATTAACTATATATTGCATTCTCCTTTTTCTGTTTAAACAGTCTTTCTACATTTGGTCTGCAAAACAACCATCCTATTTTTTTGTCTGGTAAAGCTGGGGGCAAGAAAACTGCTGATTACTTGAGTAAATATGATACCATTTCCTGCTGAAGGACTGATATTTTTCAGTTCTGAATTGAACGATTCCACCTAGGAATTTAGACATGGTTTAGTATTTAACTCTATGGCTCATTGGGACAACCCTGTTAATGTAGAATTGAAGATGCATGTCAGAGGCCTGCAACTGCTTTGGGAGTCCTTCAGAAGGGATAAATATATCATATATTCATGACTTGGTTATATACAATGCATACGAAGCGTAGGGGTGTGTGTCTCTAACTGAAAAAGGAAAGGTATATGATTTTGTGTGTTTGTTAGGATGCTCTCTGACTGGAAAAGTGGTGTCAGGATGGATTTTGGCCATAACCTACCATAGAGGAATTGTGAGTGGCAAAAGAGCTGGCTTACAGTATGGCCAGAATTATGAAATAGGTTTAGAACTTTTGAATGTAAAATTGTGTACTTTGAGGATCTCAGGGGGTTTCTAGAAATGGCAATGAATGAATCCACACTGCACGGAAAAGGATGATCACCCTTCTTGTTTTGTTAGTAGAGGAAAATATGATTCACAGAATTGGGACTTTAAACACGAAGTTTGAGATGATAATCATTTTTATACCATAGACACCTTTTGAACAATAAATGTCATGGTTGGTCCTCTAGCCAGTTTGGGTATTCAGGTCAAAAACACCCTTGTACTATTATAGTGAAAGACATAAACAGTCAGTTTCTTGGTGAAGGGATTATTCTCAGTTCTGCCAGATGTTCAGCACAGTGTATCCTCCATCTCTACACAACATCACATCATAAAACTCTAACACAGAGTAAAGCTAATCAAGAATAAGGAATGTTTCCCATGATGAAAAAAAGTCATCAATCACTCGGAAGGAAAAGGTAAACACCAAAAAAGAGTGATACAATAGCTTGTGTTATAAGATCTTAATACATTGACAGTAAATTCACTTTTACTGACCTAAGTCAAGCAAGACCTGGCTGAAATGCTAATAACTTCCAGCAATTAGATAGAAAAGACCAGAGAAAACTAGAAATCTTGGGGAAAAGAGACCTCATAGACCAAACCTGCTGGCCTCAATTAGCATGTCCCTTATGTCCATAATGTGGTCACAGCTGTAACAGCAGCATCAGAAGACATATGCAAGGGACCAAGCAATGTCAAGAAGACAAAAGGGAATGCAGTCTGGTCTGAAGAAGCTGTGCTTGGCAGGGCTGCTGGTCCATGCCAAGCACCACACTAGCAGTACCCAAACTAAGTAGGGTCTGGTGATACCAACAACTGCAATATACAAACATGGCAATAGTCATCCCAGAAAAGACATGCACTATGACAGAGATGATATAGCTGCTCGACCTTAGATGACTCAGTGTGACAAATACAGGGATTGCAAAGGAAAATAAAGCCCTATGTAGCCAAGATTAAAACAAAAGTGGCAATTCAATAGTGGGTGTATGCCTGATGGCATTTTTACAGTTATAGAAGAAATTCCCCTCCAGATTTTCCAAGATATAGTTTGTGTATTTTTTAATTTGAGAATGAGAGGACAAAAAAAAATTTTTCAGATTTCTTTGGGTAAGTTTCTAGAAACTGATGTTCTCCCTCTCTTATTTCCCTTTTCACACCCAATGACTGCAGTATTCAATGCTGAACCAGAAGAAACTTCTCTGGGGGTGAAAAGGTAGTTCCTTTTCTGTAACTATTCAATCCTTGAATTCTATGTAGAAACTGCCAACAAGAAAATGCCAGATAATGGGAGTTGTGGTGTTCCGGCCTGCAGAAATTATCCCAAGGCTACTCAAACTCACATCATTCAAAACTACTAGTTTCATCATGGTTTGAATCGATGGTGTGTAAATAAAGAACTGTATTATATTGGCCTACAGCAACTTGCCTGCTTGGTCACTGATTCTTTGCAATGCCCTTATGTCTTTATGGATTTAAAATTCTGAACCGAATACTGCAGATTCCACCAATATCATCCGTGCTTCACTTAATTCTATGAACTCACACAGAAGCGAGCTAATATTTTCAACCTGTTCTTACCTCAAGCTAGAGAGGATGGAATTAAATACCCCTTATGCCAAAGCGTGGTAAACTGTTGGGTAGCTTTTATTTTTGTCTTATTGACAGATTGTCTTCCTAGTGGCTGAGATCATTAGGTTTGATTGAAAGCTGTTGACTTGCAAGCTTACAGCTCTCCCGGCCTGCATTGTCACAAGGAAAGTTATGTAAAAAGCAGCCAAATCGTAACCTGACACTGTATGGATGCCTAAAAAGAAAACATGAAGAAGTTTGGTCCCTGTGAAGATCTTGTGAGTTACTGTTGACAGGAATCAAAGCTGGACTTCTGTGATTTCTGTAGAGCAGCTTTACCAAGGAATTAAGTGCTGCTGCGGCAACTCTACACAACCTTGCTGCAATGAAGTAGTTTCCGTTACTTTGTTATTAATTGGCATCAGCTGTTGGTAGGATCCAACACATTCTGAACCTTCCTCTGAGCAAGCTTAGACACTGTACAAGCAAATTAAATAATTTTTTAACCTGTCCTATGTGAAATAAATAAAAGCTTAGGGTCTTAAAAAATCAGGGATTGAAAATCCTTAGCAATAGCAACAAACGAGAAGCAGTACTGTTAGAAATGTGAATAATGAGGCACATAAGTATGCAAAAAACTGTCTTGAATTTGAATGTGGCAATTAATCCAAAACATCTTTTGTTTCACAAAGCTTTTAATGAACTTTAATGAAAAAGCTTTTTCCTGTCAGTGGTGCAGAATGTCTTAAATGGCTCCCTACCATCTTAACTTAGTGAAATTTTTCACATGCAATTGTCTTTGCCAAGCAAACTCTTACTCAACTCCTCAGTGTTTATTGAAACTTGCAGAATTACCAATTTCCTTTTGAGGCTAAGTGATTCCAAGCATTATAGTACAATGTAAAAGGAAGGGATCAAAACCCCATACAGGATCTTGCAGAAAATTTTTAGCCGTAGTTTCTAATAGATGTACAATTTCAGATATGTTCAAAACCAAGCAGCTGCTGGACACTAAAGTTTTACTGGGTTTAGTTTCTGCCTCAATATCATCCACATTTTAGAAGCTTACAGCTTCTAAAAGCCATGGGAAGCCTCCCTGGCATATACTTCGTATGGTATTTTACCACGTTTACCTTCTTATTGTATTTCTGAAATAAGGGATCTTAGCACTATTATGTTGGATCGGGGAGACGACAGATCAGATCATCCCACATGTTGAGGTTTTGAAATGGAAATCTAGGAGATTTTCCTCTGGACTCACAGGCTCATAGAAAACCAGGCAACCTGACTCGGGTCTCATGCTGCTCTGTTTACATCTAGGGTATCAGCTCACTTCCCATGCTCACAATCTGAGCCAGATTGTGTGAGAGATGCATCGGATAGGTGTAGGATGTTGAGAGTCTCCTGGTCCTGAAAAGCAGGCTGCACTTGCTTTCCTTGGTTACCTATTCTTCCAGGAGGTCAACACAAAAGAGGTGGATAGCCATTTCTCCAGTGGCTTGAATATTGGATCAAAATAACAAGATCTGGTCCTAGACTTGGCTCTGATTTGCTGTGTATCTTTGGGCAAGACACTTCATTGCCTTGTGCTTCTTTCCTGCTTCTTTGCATTCGTCTGTTTTACCTTCCCAGACGGTATGTTGGCCAGGACAATGACTTGCCCATTCTTGTAATCTCTTCCATGGCAAGGACTCAGTGCTAGGCATTAATTTAGTTGAAAAATTAGAGGGTAAATACCAACTGACTCCCACATAGGTACCATCAGTAAGTAACAAGCTAACAGCAAAGAAGGTAGGCACTACCATCATTTTTAGTGCTTTCCTCTGCCATTCAAATTATCCTTTTCAAACTCCTTTAAGTGATCCCAACCCTTTTTGCTGCAGTTGCTGTTATTGGTTTGCATGGAAGAAAGACGGTGGGTTGAGATTTTGTTTTGTCTTTCTAGATGCCCATAGATTTTTTTCCTAGCTGAGCTGATGTTGCTGCCAAAGTAGTAATTCTAAAACAAACCATCCTCTTCACTTTTGCCAAACATATGTGTTTTCCAGCTCCAGAGAAGGTACATGAGTGTAGGTACAGCAAATCTTAAATGTGTGCTTCAGGTGGCTCAGCAGTACCATCTTAAGGACCATTTTCAAATTCAGCTATGTTGAACAGGCTAACTAACTAACATGTTAGTTGCATACCTAAGATGCTAGTGTTAGTTTGTGTATCAGTTAGCTCCTACAAAAGACAAGGAGGACATACTGAATATATTATATCTCAAATTCTTAGCATAGATGCAGCCCACATATAAACAGAGCAGAAGTTTCATTAATTTATAAATGCTGACTATGTTGACTCCCACTTGGCAATGACACACCTCTTCTCTGCTTCACTGTCCCTTCCTTCCTTGCTTCCCACACATCCTCCTTGGTCTGGAGGAGCCGAGCTCCTACCGACGCACTGTGCCTTGGCTAGTTCAACCACAGCAGGCCCACACCTGCACTGCCTCTGTCCATCCACCTTGGAGGAACTAAGTGGCTGCATGCTACTAAGATTTTGCAACATCACCCGAATCCTTTTTTTACCCCTAAAGAGGTCACAAATTACTCATCTGAGAAACTCAGAACTAAGGTATATGCTGGAAAGGATCCAGACTTTTCGTGAGTGCTTCCCAAGGTGAACAGTTCATCAGTTCCCCCAGCAGTTTACTCTAGTGACTCCTGCTATAACGTTTGCTGTCATAAAAATCTAAATTATTCTATTTTCAGCTTCCAGTCACTGATTCAGACACTAACGCTTGTCACAGAAGAGCAAATGACAGCCAAAAAGAAAACTAAAACCTCTGTGGTACGAAATTTAGTTCTGGCTATCATGCTGACAGTAGCATCCTGTGATAGAGTTGCTTTCTCTTTCTTCACTAACCAGTCTTACTACTTTTCCTCGAGGTAGTTAAATGGTGGGATGGTAAATTTAACCCATTGCTTCCCATGGCTTAGGTTCTTCCCAGCTGCCCACTCTTTGGGGCATTCTAAGGCCAGAGGATACTACAGTGCTCATTCTATGAGTTTAGCTGCAACCTAGGGGCCTCTCAGAGAGAGAACTCTCATCTTTTCGGACCTGCCTTTTGGCCTTGGAGCTGACAGTGGAAATAGGGCTGTTAATTACTGCTAGTTACAGAAGTGGCTTGGTGGGACCCATGGGGGAACCTGCTGTCGAGCCACAACATCCATTTTCTCCTCAGCCACTCAGCGGCCATGGTGTGAAGAAGTCTTCCACTGATCACCATGAAGCTGGGAGCTCTTTGTTCCGTGAGCTTTGGTCAGCCTCAGGCCATCACCCTTCTGTTCAAATGTATTCCACAATATCCTGCTTCTGCTACTACCCTTCCTACACAGCCAAGCTGGTTTGCAGGTTGCACCCTTTACAAGATATTTTGCTTTAAAAAAGAAAAAAAAAAATCAAACCCAGAAATTTCAAGGGTTTATTTTTTTCTTTAAAAATAATAGTTAACTTTGTTATGCATACACCTATGTTCACACACACCCAGCCATTCACCTTGTTCTCTCTCTTGCAAAGTGTAATCAGCCGCAGAAACTACAGTGTGTTCTAACGTCTTTATCTAAAAATACACCTTGTTTTAATAAGATCTACAGTTAAGAATTGGGATGGATTTAACCAAGAGCTTACAAGCAGGGTGCAGTCTGGAGCAAACTACTGTGTGAAATTATCACTTATCAGTTTTCCATAAGCTATGTGGCAAAGTTTTAATTTGCCTTGTGAATGCTTCTACTTCTTTGGCAAGACACAAAGTAGTTCTTTTCTTTTTTGCTCTGCAAAGGCATCCAAATATGTCTCTTTGTTTACTGAGTTGTTGACACAAAGGAGTCCAGTGTAATAGGCCAAGTCAATGTATCTCTTCATTGTGAGCAAGGCTAGCAGGATTAACCTTCCAAAATGAATGGGGTGCAATAAGCCAAAGTAATTAGAGTAATATGAGGGATGAATTTGGGCAATGCCTCTAAAATCCTGAACTGTTAAATTCTAGGATTTAACAGGCTTCAATTAATGTGTTCATTTAAAAGGGACTGAGAGAATATATTATTATATGTCATAGAGGAAGCCTCAGAAAATCAAGTGTGCAAAGAACTTTTCCCTAAAATGCAAAAAAGAAGACAATTTACGTCACGTCCGAGTTCATTCTATCAGTCTTTCCATTTAGACTGCTGTGAACATACATAATATTAGCCGATAGAAAGCAACTCTACAATAACATTTTAAGGTCATGAGGTCAAGGACTTGTAAGTTAGGAAATGCCAGAATGAGGACTGACAGTGAAACTTTAATACATCTGTCTTCTGTGTGTGCACAGTGATACAGCCTAAAGTTCAACGGCAATACAACCTTTTTTTCCACAGGACCTTCTCCCAAATTAGTGCACAGGGTGGATGCACTCCTTTGATGAGGAATCGGTCTGTCTTGCTTACTTCTTGTTCACCATGCACACCCCAGGCTTTATTAGCACTTCAAACCGTTTTGTCGATGAATTCTGAGCTTGACCTTGGCTTTTGTGTAGTGCTGATCAATACAATGTGTGAATCCCAGAAAAATCATTTTGAGGAGGGGAGACACAATTCTTCACACCTTAGGAATTTAGCAAGATTTAGTTATGAAGTATTCACCAATCCAGGAAGTTCGGTTTGATAACTCTTGGGACACCAGCCTTCAACACAATTTTTTGCCTGAAACACCATTCCTTCTTACTTCTGCTGTAGCTGGGATTACTTCCCACTTCAGCAAGTCACATCCTGGGAACCCAAATCAAGCAATCATATACAGGGAACAACTAACTACTGAAAAAAGTTTAAATGAGTCAGCTAGCAATACACAGGCAGTTGGGCCCAGGGAAGGAACAGGACATAATTCCCGATAGCAACACTGAAATGCTTGACCCACAGGACCCTCCTGCTCCCCCCTAAACAGCCTTTGCTCAATCACAGTCCCTGGAGGAAAGCCTGCCGACTTCACTGTGAGGGTGGTGGAGCACTGGAACAGGTTGCCCAGGGAGGTGGTTGAGGCCCCTTCCCTGGAGATATTCAAGGTGAGGCTCGACAAGGCCCTGGGCAACCTGGTCTAGTTGGGGGTGTCCCTGCTGACTGCGGGGAGGTCGGACCAGATGACCTTTGGAGGTCCCTTCCAGCCTGGACAATTCTATGATTCCATGATTCTATAATTCTATGAAAGTTGCTCTAATGTCCCAGAGCATGCCTTCCTCAGCCAGGGATCCTGTAGAAAAATGTGACTATGAATTAAAGACCACGTACTAATGCACACTTTGGTGGGAGGATCCACTGGCAGTTCTCATGAAAAAAGAAATAACTACTAAACTTAAATTTTAACCTGAAGTTGGATCTTTCAAATGTCAAATTGGGACACAACTCCAATACTAATTGCAAATTCCAGTTCAAGAGAATAGCAATTCCTCTAGAGATAATGAGAGAAACAGTCATGAAGGCCAGGGCAGTATTTTTTTCTGTAGCCTCCTTCTAAGAGTCTTGTGAACTATCTTGCCTGAAATTACTGAAGTAGTCACAGAACAAAAAAGTCTCGACACCAAACTAAATGGATAACAATCCCTCCTATAATTTCAGATTAAAATTCTCCCTCCCTGCCTCAGCTTGCATGTATAGTCATAACTTACATCAGCTGTGGCCCAGTTTCTCTTATAATCATACTGAATAGTGCTCTACTCAACCTGTAGATGGAACCACCTGAGAATGTTTAGAGTCCAGCATTGACAATTAAATTTGAAATTCACTGCAATCTGTCCTCCAGAAAAGGGAAAAAAAATAAATCATTTCTGCATGTTGGGAATGCCCAAAGTTCAGGGTCAAAATCAAAATCTTTTTGAGTCAAAGAAAACTCTGTATTTTCCTAGGCATTGTACTGCTGCCTTACCTTCAAAGATGCTTTTTTTTTTTTCCACAATGTCTTTCTTGTTGTTTAAATTAAAATGTTATGTAAGAAGATTGTTATAATGCTTATCATTTCCTTCACCCTCCAGTGCATTTTCTGAAGAAAGAAGGAAAAATGAATCATTGACAGGCTACTGCACCCCACAGGGTAGGCCCTTGTGAGAGAGAAAGTTGCGAAGTAAAAGTAACTTATGTCTGCATTGATGGACCACATCAAAAGCAACCTTCAGAGTTAAAAATATTTCTGCATAGATCCTAAGCCTTGCATTTTAATGTCATCTGAGAACTGAAGCAAACAAGACACATAAAACTGAAATGAAGCAGAACTTTAAAAAAAAAAAAAGTATCTTGCAATGCTTTTTGGACAAAATTTATGGAGTTATGGAAAGAAAAGCCACTAGAATAAGAAGGGGTTTTCTTGTATTGTTCATACATTCTAGCACCCTCTTAATAAGAGATTACCGGGAAAAACAACACAGCATCTTTCTGGAAAAGCTAATCATCTGATCTTATTGTCCATGCCACATAATTGCTGTTAATCCATATTCCATTATGTCATACTCCGCAATACCCCTTCCATTGCATTCACAGTCCTGTTATCTCTTTTTCCTCCACTCACGTCTTCTTCTCTGGTCCTTCTAACCACAGGAAACAGTTTTCATCTGCTACTTTCTCAGAGTTTGTGGTTGCTAAAACCTCTTTGGTATTTATGATAAATATTAGTATCTATAGGATTCAATTGACTCACACAGCAGCCCTCTGCTCTTTCATGGTATTTGCCTTCCACCCACACTCTACCTTCCCAGATTTGAGCTTGCTTCTCTTTCTCTCTCTCTCTGTCCCTCCCTGTGACTCACTCTGGCTGCCTGGAAGTCCCAAGCACCCTTTGGCAGCTCTAGAGATTGTGTTACTTCTCCCCGAACTGCTGCTGAACCCCTTTCCTGAATCAGAAAAGAGGTTTGCGCTGCCTCCTCCTCAGCTGCACATTGACCATGGCACTGAAAACTGATAACAAAGGCTGAGAAGTTGTTTTTCTTCAAGAACAGCAGTGTGTTGGTGAAAGTGGGTCTTCACTATCCCACCTTCAAAGAAATGTTGCTGTCTACCAGTGCCATTACCCTCCTCAGTCCAGCAGCCCAAAGAAGGATGCCACTGCTGCAACACCTCAGGACTATTTTAATGAGGAGCTTTTACAGCTCACATTCATCAGTCTGAAAATCAATGCAGCACAAAGACTGCCAGTGCTGCATTTTTCCTTCACACTAGTTGTGGCCCACACATATCATGGGATCATGGACACCGAGCAGAGTTTGGTCCTCTGCCTCTTTAGCATACATCCCATTTGATCCCTTCTAACTCTCTTTTATCTCAGCATTCAGGCAGCCAGGCTAGGTCTAATTAATTTTAACGGTAACTTAAAAAAAAAAAAAAAAGATGTTTGGTAGCAGTTTTCACTGGGTCCCATTTTCTCTACTGTTCACAGTGCTGCCAGAGGTTCCTGAGTTAGGTACCCCAGGTTCCCTCTACCATCAAGGAAAGAGCCAGCCACCTCCCAGGATGATTCAGAACGGAGGTGGATTGGATTACCCCATGGACCTGCCTGTTTCTCCATTAACTATAGGAGGCACCCAGGGAGACCAGACTCCTAACTTCAGAGTCTCTCCTTGTTGCCTAAATTTGGTTGTATGAATCTACCTCTGCGTGTTGCTGCAAATAAACATTCAAATGGATTGCAACACACCGCTGTCTTTCACAGCTCCTTTTGTTCTTGTCTTTGTTTACCTCCTATCAATTGTGGTTTCCACATATTGAATTTTTCAAAGGGAAAATCCTACACACAAATATGTATTCCAGTTGACTTTGAGAACAAGTCTGGATATTAACAGCAGGGCCAGTTTCCTGCCGCTCTGCAGCAAGTCATCTCTGAGGACCCATTTTAGTATGCCTTGGCTTTCACAGGAGCTACCAAATATGAGCAGAAGCTGCAATATCTGCCATCCTTCTGGGCCACATCTTAACACTTGGTGTGCATTATCAGCCACTCCTGTGCTTGATGTAAAGCTTATTGAAATCAGCAGGAGTCTTTTCACTAGATTAATTGGACTGAGTCAGTTACTGCATGAAAAAGGAGTACTTTACATGTTCATCAGTACGTGACAGACAGGTGGGTTTCGGATCTTTCAGGAGAAAGGGATCTGAGCTATGACTGGATTGAGGTGTCAGTTCTCCAAAGATGAGGGGCCAGTTGGGTCCACTGTTGCAGTTTCTAGTATCTATATTTTTTAGCGCTGCTGGCGGTGCACTAATCTTCATTTGTTAGGCTGGGGAGGACTTGTCATAACACGAGTGGTTTAACAAGTGAAGATAAGAGCCTTTTCTAACACTAAGCTCTCCTATATCTGCTTCACACAGCATTCTGCATTTGAATAACAGGGCTGTCAAGTAATCTTAGGCTTGCCACTACCGTTTATGGGTTAGTTTTTGACTTTTATGCAATTAGCAAAAGTGGTAGCATCTATTTGCTTTCAAAGGAGACTATTCCCTCTTTCTCCCTCCCGCTGCAACTTCCACACCCTCCCCTTCAATCAGCTATGTCTCAAATTGGGAGGGAACTGGAATCATTTGACTCACCTGATTAAAGGAAATGATTGTATCAAACAAAGGTGGCCTGAGTCAAAGTCCATTTAAGTCTACAGGAGTCTCTGAGGTTTCCAAAGAAATGACTGCCCTCGCTGCAACAGTTGCCTGGCACTACGTATATAGGAAACAAGGGTCAGCATCAGCACTCATTAGTGTTGCCTCACTGTCCCTGTCCTGTGCAGGACCTTGCCTGTGCACGTTTTTCCCTTTCCTTCCCTTCTAGACCAGGGGATAGGTGGTAGGTGATGAACTCCACTGGTGCTGGTGACCGGCCCTGCTAAAAGCTACTTTGTACGGGCAGCTGTAGAGCAAAGGTCCAGCTTAAAAATAAATAAACAGCAAATGTTAGAATAGCAATGAACGGGAGAGGACAATGCTGGGGGAGGAGTGACCATCGCTCAAGCAGAGCTGGAGAAGACTGAAAATAAATGGTTGTGCAACATCTCAGCATATGGGGTGGTGAGGCACCTGAAGGTACATGTCTGTGAGAAGAGGCGCTGGGAAAGGATCCAGTGCTATCTACATCACCAGGGAATGCCTGCATCTTCAGCTGGATGTACAGACAATAGCACACACGTGTGAGCGAATGAATGTTCTCCAGCCTTTCAGGGAAGGTGGTTACCTTCAGTAAGCTTTTAACAGTGCTAGCAAATGACAGTTGAGACAGATAATTAAGAGGAAATCTGTCCAGCACTCCTATTTTCCAAAGAGATGAAAGCCAGATTTCCAGCACAGGAGCAGTCTGATTTCTTAAAGAACTTATATCTCCTTTAGGCATCTACATCACATTTCACATCCAGCATGTTCCACATGCAGATTTGTCCCTTTCGATTTTGATGACTGCAGGCGGTTTTCCCAAAGAGACCTGAGCTCCTGTGTTAAAGGCAGCTCTTAGAAACCAGCACAAACTGTCCGAGCAAAGGTCTGAGAGCAAAGGGACAAACTAAACAACCCCGGCCGGGAAAAACACGTAACTGAAAACAGTCTGGTGAAGCAACTGCCCACCCAAGGGAGCACGCTGTGACTAAAGCACACGCGTCACCGGTGGCTGCTGATGACACTCAGACTTTTGGTGTCTGTCCCATGGAGCACACCGGGCACGGGCTTTAGACACGCTCTTAAGAGTGTGTGGAAAGTTTTAAACACACATACGTTCCCACCGAGTTCGAACCAGAGCCAGTGGGATACTCCCAGGCTTAACTACTTTGGTGAAATTAGGCCACAAAACGTCAGCCTTTTGCTGAACTGAGCTAGGCAGGAACCCGATACAACAGATTGCTTTGTTCAGCACATACATTGATATCGCTTACATTGTGGTGATATCAGCTGGTAAGCTGCGGAAATGCCTCCCACATTACTTATCCTGCACCTCTCATACTCTCAGTCCATTAACCCAGGCTTGCTGGAGCCACTTCTGAAGCTCCAAACCTAAGCAGCAGTTATAAAACCACTAGTGTATAAATAAACATATTTCCCCCCAGAATCGGTATTTCCTATGACAGAGCTGCAACAGTCAGCCTTGGATGACTGACAGGCTTCATATGTAATATCTTGTAAGTCGTTCACAATGGAAAGGAGCGTGTTGTAACAATGAGGAGTTAGGAATTGTCTTCTGTCGCACTTTTACGCAGACAGTGGCCTCAGAATGCCTAAAAAGGGCTCCTGTTACATCATGTTCTCATTCGCCCCGTGGCCTGCAAAGTAGAAGCCCTTGTACCCCTACAAAAGCACAATTGCATTTTCTCATGGTTGCAAACAGCTACACTAGATAACAAAAGATCCCATCCAGCACTGGGACCAAAGCAAAAGGACATGATGCTGAACTTCAATTTCCAGACCTACACCAACTGCCAGGTCACTAGGGCACTGTCAGCTGAAGGGATTTTTCACAACCGGACACTTTCACAGCTCCACAAAGCTGGTGCCATGTTACAGACAAGTCCCTGAACTCTTAGTATTAAAAACACCTGGCTTCAGAGGCAGATGGACACGACCGGCAGTAAAAATAATATGTTTTATAATTCTCTCAGGTATTTCTAGGGTAAATCTTTTTTCTGTACAGGGCATCACCCAGGAATACAGCAGGCAGACACCGCCAGGCACCACATCACTCCGGGCACTGCCTGGCTGCAGCTACATCCCAGCATACAGAAGCACCCGTGAGGTCTGCCCGTGTGTGGGGCTGCAGGAAAGCCATCCCTGGAGTACATTATGACAGAGGCAACAAGGCTTTGCTGGCACAAGTTTGCACACACAGCAACGCTTTGCACGTATACTGGCAGGCTCTCACACAGACAGTAATCAGGGCCAACTACATTAACATGTCCTCACTCATTATTTGGAAGCTGCAGCACCATTCTGACCCTGAATATTGTCTTAACTAATTCATTAACCCTTCAACATACAAACTCCTGTAACTTGCTGTTCCCCTGAATCTGCAAGGAGTCTGAAATGATAGCTCAGAGAGAAATGTAAGCTGCACAGTTTACGCTACAAATCTGCTTTTCCTAAAATCTGGCAAAAACGGCAATTAGCGTGCTTAACCATTTCACTCCTAGTCAATTAGTCAGAAGCTTTTAGGCAATGTGTTCATGGATGATTTTTGGTTGAAGCAGCAGCTAAAAGGGATGCAGCACAGAGAAGGTTCCTCAGAGCCATTGCAGGTTCTGGGACTTAAAGCAGGAATTCAAGCTCTGCACCTTTGCATAACAGCCCTGCTCCACCTTCTGCCTAAAAGATATCCCAAGGGTTCACGCCACCAGACTCCCTCCCTGTGGAAGCTTTCCAAGCTCCAGAAGCTCCAACTCTCAGATCCTTGTCTCCAAATCTCGACCTCTCCTCTGACAACCTCTTGCATTAAGGAAGCATGGGGACAGGATTAATACTGCATAATTAAAATCTGAAACAACACAAAATGCTATGCATTTTATATCAGAATATCTAAACGCACAAAATAAGCCTTTTAACAGCACAAGAGGTCGTGACCAGCCAAGATGTCTTCTGTGACTTCAGAGGTGTAATTTAACTGCAGTGTTACTGTCACATATTCTGCTGGTGCAGGTATAGGCCAGATGAGCACAGCTCCATTTATTTTCTCTCTCATAAAATTCAAACCTGTTTCCAAAGTCACGACTCCAGTCAAATTGGAGATTTTGATGATGAACAGTGTTTGAGTTCCAGAGTCCGGCTCCGGAGATGGTGCAATACAGAGGAGGAGAGAGCAGACTTAAAAACACTAATGAGAAAGCATGTAGGATCTTAAAGGAAGAGGTGTAGACAAGTATCATTCTGATATTAGTTTCCCCCCTGTGCTCTGCAGGATGGTTAGCAGCAAAGCCCAGCATTTTTCTCTCTGATCTGAAACATGCCAGCATACTGCCAGGCATTTTTTGAGAATTTCCTGCTTCTCAGTAGTTAAATTTTGTCCTTTGCAATTTTCAGATTTCTGACAGGACTCCTGGTGACAGTTGTAATAATATTCTGTAAAATGTTGTGGTGGTGATTCTTTGAATGCCTTTGTGGTTTGCTGTCCAGAGTTATAATAACCTATGTTTGCCCAGATATGTGTTCTCAGCTGGGAAGCACGGGAGCCAGCGTTCGCTCCTTTGCCTGGGTGACTGCACACGTGTGCAACGTGTGTCACTGAGCACGCCAGCCAGACTCTCTCCAGGTATTTGCCATCTGCTTCCCACTCCCTGGGAAGCATATCTTTGGGTTCACAACTCAGGGAAAGGGGGTGGCTCGAGGTTTATTCCTAAGAGTAGAACCCACTGATGGGGATCATAGGTGGTTTCTGAGCCTCCTTTCAGTTTCACGTGTTTCTTTATCAGTTATCTCCTTCCTTAAACATTTTATTTTAGAAACAACAATGGAGGGAGTAGAAGAGAGGGGGGAAATAAGAAAAATGCAGCTCTGTGATTGTATGATAGGAGTCAAGATTGAAACTGGCATAGCTACACTGAGATGAGTTTTGATAAGGTAGTTTACTTCAAACAACAATCTCACTCTGCTCATCTCAAGGAGTTTAATATGAGCTCCTCAGAAGGATGAGATACAATAGCCAACTTACGTTAATATTTGCCTGGTCTTAGGTCTACTTACGTATGTCCTAAGTGAAAACTGCTGAGCAAAACTCTGAGAATCAGGCTTGTGAGATAGATCTATTAAAATCATGTATGTGTGGATGAGGCACCAATTTCAACTAAAACTGTGTGCAACTTTGGAAAGAGAAGTCTAAACAAAGCTAAAAAAAAGATCTCAAAACCATTCATAGTCCTAAAGGGCCTTTTCCCGAGTCTTTCTCTATCTTATAAACCCTTTAAATACATTTGCGTTCATGAAGAAAACAACGGAAAAGAAGAAGGAGACGCGAAACCTGCTTGGTATTGGACTCAGCTTTGTATAAAAACAGATATATCCCAAAAATAATTTACAAAGTAATAAACTAGACTCTGGCAGTGCACGGATGCTATAAAAGTCAAGGTCTACATTCTGTGCCAAGCAACAGCTCCTATATATATATTTGTTAAAATCTGGATCCCAGTCAGCGGAAATATTGAAGGGAGTTAGTTCTACAGATGGGAAGAAAGGAGCTGAAGAAGAAAATTTGAGAAGAAAATCCTTCATGGTTTGGCTGCACACAAACAATGCTACACCCCCTGAAAGCTTGGCTTTTGAAATGAATTCATGCTCTACAGGAAAGAGAAGTTGAGCATCCCCTCAGCAGTGACTGTCCCGTTTCACCCTTGCACACAGGTATTGCACAGCATTTGCTGTGACTGAAGAATTGTATCATGCATTGCCTTTTTCACTGCAGTTGTGGACTCTCAGGCCAAACAGTACATTTACCTCCAAACTTACAAATTAAATCCTGTCAAGAGAGCCTTTAATCCATGTCCTTATTAACCAATATTATTACAGCATTTTGAATTTCTAAACTTAAAAGTGCACTCACATAACACTTTAAGTTTAGTGGCTGGTAGCATATTGAGATGCTAAATAGTAAATTTGTCTTTAGGAGTTTACATTCAAGACCCTGGTCAAAAACCTCAAAATCCTGCAACCGTAGAGCTAAGCACAATTTACGTGGAGCAGCCGTGCAGAAAAGCTTCTTCCAAAGCCAAATTATCTTATTGCTGTAAACTGTGCTTTGTCTCTTACCTCTTTTACTTTCCCTCCTTTGCACTTCTCCCTCTGCCCCCTCTTTACAGGGGGGATCACCCTCTGCCAGCCGAAACCAGCCCGCTGCAAGTCGCGCTCTGTCCTTTGTTGTCTCTCTTCCTGACCAGCGATGGTCAGTCACATCCTTTCTGGGGACAAATAAGCCTCAGCAGCACAGAGGGGTGTCTCTGGGCTGAGGCTGGTTTCCTGAGCTGCTCCGCTCGCCCTTCCTAACTCCACACCTGCCTCCTGGTTCCAGGTGATGGTCCTCATGCTGAGTTGCAAAAATGCTGGTCTCAGCTGATTAAATTTCTGATCAACCGATGGGGCCATGACCAACAAGGCGGGTTGAACGATGATTTGGCTAAATGCTGAACCTCCTAAGAACTGCTTCCCTCTCAACAGCAACCATCCTAAAGCCCGTTTTGTTCTCTAGCTCCATCTTTTCTGTTTTTTCATGCTCCCCTGGACTCCCATTTTCTTCCTTCCTGTTGCTGTGCTCTTTCACCTTTTCTGTTCCTGGTTCACTCATTCTCCTTCCCATTGGGTTTTCCACCCCACTTCCCTTCTCCATGTAGGACATGCCCTTGCTGTCTCTTCCCTTGCCAACCATCGCTCCCTACCGCTTTTCACCTGAAAACTCCTGAGATGTAAGTTTGGTTCTCACGCACAAACAACAGGCTGAAAGGAAAAGCCTGACTGACTTATATAAACTCACACATCCCAAGCTGAGATTTCACTGATACTCTGACACTGTACATTTTCAGCTCAATTTTCATGGGTTTCCCAGTGAAAAAGTAAAACTGACAGCTCTCGCCCAATTGCGGAACTTAGTTTAGAGAAGAGCTTAGCACGTGCTGGAATCCCTTTGTGCCCAGGGAACATACAAAGGTGCTAGGCTGTATATGTCCTGTGTTATCTAGGTTTGGGCCATGGTCTGCTTGAATATATGCATGTGACCACAAGCTGTCTTAAGCCAGTATGCTTACATTTCTCCATGTGTTTTCTTGAATTTAAGCCTCAGCTGCTATTGAAAGGGAAGCTTCTATTCTGAAAAGAGAAACATAAAAGGGCTCCAAATAAGCAGAGAAGCTTAAAAAAAAAAAAAAAGTAAAAAAAAAAAAGAGAGAGCTTTGTAGTGATGCATTTATTTTTTTAAGAATTAAAGAATTATGATTTCTATACGTATCTATATGAGTGCATATAATCTTGCAAACCCAACCTTTTCCCTTTCTTTTTCCATCTTCTTCTATTTCTCTTCTCAGAAATAATTTTTCACAGTGGAAGGATACATTGAATAAAATAATTTTTTTGTTTAAAAATATAAGGAAATCCAAAATACACATTTCACATTCTAATACCAATAAACCACTGTAAGATATCTACTGGTATGATTCTCCTGACACTTTTCTTGTGTGATAGAATGCAGATTCTACCTCAGCTTCACAATACCATCAACTCAGTACCATCATTTTTTCTTGTCTCTGTTGCTTCTGAACATCCATAGCTGTAATGGATCAGCTCAGAATTTTCTATCCTCTTAACAGTCACTCCTTTGACATCACAGCATGCTTCACTTTCACATGCAATAGAGAAGAAGAAGGTAGATGACTCTCAGTTCTGAGGAACTAATGCAAGCAAAGTAGTGCCTTCTTGCTAGCGTGAGTTTAAATTACCCTGAGGAAAGAAAAACCCAGTCACCTTTTAGGATTTGCTTCAGCTCAAGGGAGAGCTGGTGGCAATATTGCACAGCTTTGTGTTATTCACGAAAGGCCAGGACAACATTCCTTGAGTGTGCTGACAATGTGCTTCTCCTCCTAGCAATTCTCTGGGGTAGGGCTCCCTCCTGGGCAAGAGATGCTGCTGCAGGAAGCAATGTTTTTCATTGCCAACTCAACTGAGAATTTCAGCTGGCCCTAGCTCCGCTCCGAGGTGTGCTGAAGACAAGGACTGCCAGTGGTCTGGGGGCTAGGCTGAGATCAGGAAGACTCCACTCCAGTTCCCTGCCCTGCTGGGCTGCATGATTTGAGCCCAACAATTCAGTGTCTGCCTGCTGCAGCTCCGCAGCATCTGTGAAATAAGTCATTTCCCAACAACATAGAGTGCTAGTGGGCATACATGAAAGTTTGTGGTGGGTTCAGCAGGGACCACTGACAACATAATTATCTTCTGGAAGAGCTACCAGCAAAGCTGGTTGATGCCACAGATCTGACATAGATATCTAGGTACCTCCAAAAGAACAAGAGCAAAGGAAGCAATGTGATCTTCTTTAATTTAATGGCTCTTTCCCTGCTGAAGGACTGTGTGATAAGTTTAAAGGTGTAAGATCAGTTTTAGGTCCAAATACAATGCCAGCTGACGTGTCAGAGTGTGTAACCGCTATCTCGGAGATCTCATTTTGGATCACACCGCACGCATCTGCCACCTGCCACCTTCCAAAACCTCTCACAACATCTGGACCCTCTGCAGTGAAGTAATGAAAATCATGCACCTTAAAAGGCCAATATGCACACCAAAAATCAGCAGATCAAAGTAGAATCTAGGACAATAAATAATGTTTTCCTTCTTTAAGAAAATGATTCCAGGAAACTTTATGGCTCAGGGGATTGGTACTGGAATATGGAGCCTTTCATCGCTGATCCAAACATGACCCAAGTCAGTAGTGACCAAAAAAATGGTTACTGTTTGGCAGATGCTTTGTGGCCTAGAGTATCTGAAATGAGTTGATGGTCTTAATCCAGTTCCCAGTGGACGACTATCCACATCACAGAAACCACCACCACAATTGGCACCCTTATTGGCAGCCTTAGCAGGTTGGCCAAGGATTAAATAAGTACGGAGACTGAGCCACCCACTTATGCCTAGCTAGAGGTTGCCCCTCTAGGTCATGGATGAGACACAAGGATGGGGTGGAGTGGGGAAGCTCACACACCCTCTGCTTGTGCTGCACTGGTCTTGTGGGTAAGGAGAGGAAATCATTTTCCAGGGCTGTGATTCAGACACCCTTCATAAGCAGTATATTCATGTACATGTGTTTAAACATGAATTTAAAAAGGAGCCAGAAGCAGAGGGAATTTCAAGATTATGTCTCAAAAAATAAGGGGCCAGATTCATTTCTGGGGAACTCATCAAAGTCAGGGTAGTAACACCGGGGCTACGTTTAACAAAATGCACACAAGCAACCTGTAAAGCAGCCCTACTTCGAGAAACATTCTTTTTGCTGTGCTATGTTGTCAGTCATCGCTTTAATTATCTCACAAGATGTCTTAGAGTGAACATAATCCGTGCCAGCTATTGTCAGAAAGCTAAGGCTGATTTCTAATTAGGTATACAATGGCAACTATCATGCAAGCAAAGATCTGATACAGCTCAAAAAACATATCTGTGCAACATGAAGAAAAGCAGGGCTTTTGGTAGCACTGAAAGCATTTTTCATTTTTGGAAAGGTAAAATACACTAGTCCCTCTGATTTATCTTTACACAACATAGGAGATCTTCCTCAGTGAGTTGACAGATTTTAAGATTTCTTTCTAATAAACAGCACTATCCTAACAAAATGGTGCAAGCTAAATCCTGCAGTTATTCAGGAAATGCTTGGACAGAGCCAAAATTTTAAAGAGGCAGCACCTATGCTGAGTGAAGGGCAAGTAGCACAAGTTTGGCACATGCTTCCCTGTGTGAAGGCACAGAGAGATCTTCCCCAGCTTGCAGCCCAAGCAGACAAGGCTGGAAGAGGAACCACAACATACAGGGCAGGAAAGGCTTCCCCGAAGTCACTCCAAGACCTCGGCATCGCTTGAAGCCACTTCTGCACTGTTTCAGTTTACACCTCTCAGAGCATTGCAGTAGACATGGCAAGCAATGACAGCTCTGCCCAAGTAAAGACATGGGGGATGAATTCTGCAGGCAGCTGGAGGCCCCCCTTTCCTACTCACTCTTGTGATAGCCTCATTATCTGTTGGACGTCATCACACCAAATCTTTAATAACAAAGTAGGACCCTGTGGATCTGTCTGGTATTTTTCACTACCAGACTGACTCAACACACACCTATAGTAAAACTGAAATGCAAGCCAGCCTGTGAATGCAAGGCATTTTATACCTAGAGGGAGGAACTGCCATTTGATCTTTGCTGCAATACAGCCCTCATACGTTTTAGTTTTTAAAGCACCTCTTGCTAAATGGAAATCCCGGGAAGAGAAAGGGGCAAACTCTCAAAGGGTTCCTTGTGTGTGACATAGGAAATGTCCAAGGGAGCCATTTCCATTTGGTTTTATTTGCACCTGAATTAATGCTCAGATTAGTGGGTTTTTATGAAGGGAAGGTCCAGGTTTGGAAACAAGCAGAGTGCAAAGAGGTGAGAAGCAGGGTCTCTCCTCTGCTAGTTGCAGGAACACCACTCAACCCAGAGCATCGCCCGAGCCTGGACACCCACATCCTCCTGCCATGCCAACACATGTTAGATGTGAAGAGCACCCTAATAGAAGTACTTGACCTAAACTGAACAAATTTCCTAATTGCACTAAGACAACACTTGAGGGTGTGGTTACCACAGAAAATCACACCCATGGACAGATTAGGAGCACCTGGCTGCACCTCATGCCTCCTAATGTCCCAGGGGCATGATTATCTCATCAGGTGCCACCTGCCAAGTCTTGTTGCTGAGGAGCTGGCTTTGGCAAGCTGCATAGTTGGGGTGGGGAGAGGAGAGGAGAGGAGCACACAGGGGCAGGCACACATGCTTGTCCCAAGTGCGTTCCTTAAAATTGAGTATTTACACTGAGGTGCTGCCTTGGTTCTGCTCAGAAGCACAGCTGCGTTTGGGGGGGTTACAAAGGAGCCCACTGTTGTTTCTAAATCCTGTCCTGCCTCCCCACACCCTCAAACAGCTTGCATTGCATATTACTGGTTAATGGATATCCCTGAACTTGCCGTTCTCCAGCCAAGGCTTTTCCAACCACTCAGTGCAGCCTATAAGAGACCCAAACAGATGGGTGAGCCTGGAAAATTGCTTGGCTGCTGATTTTTTAAACATTTTGCCCTTTTTCTCCTTCAAGAGGGCAAAGCCAAAGTGAGACATGAACTTTTTGACTTCTAAAGTGCTCTGACCATGAAATCAGCATGCCAACTTCAAAGTAGCCAGCATGTGCCCAGGTGAGGTTACGCTGTGCACATTGCCTCTGCATGCAAGTTCTCATCTCTCCTGTTCCCTTTCATCCCCAGTTCAAGGTGTGAAGCCTAACCTCCACACAGCAATTAGTGGATCACAGCCCAGCAAGAGAAGACAGACCAAACCTCTCCTTCTGCCAGGGCTGTTGAGTTCCTCTGAAGCAACAAAGATCATAAAACACAAGACAAAGCTCTGAGCTCAAAGGTAAGTTACTCTCGGTCGAAAGGATCTGTCTGGGGAAAAACTTTCAGAGATTAGACTAATCCAGAGTCTGATGACCTTTAGGTCATAGTGCAAGAACTTCCTCTTTGATACATCTTTTACAACATACCCAGAGTGACATTAACAACAATAACCTGACCCCATCCCTCCCCTCAGAAGCACCTACCCTGGGCAGAGCTCCCCAGACACAGAGAAGGGAGAAGAACAAAAGCCTCCAGGAAGTCTATTAGGGATGTGCCAATCTAATTATTATGGGTGGCACTCAGATACTGTGATGAGAGGTGCCAACAAAAGAAAGCAACCAAAAACTGTAAAGCTAGATGATGTACCCTTTAGGCCATGGGAGTGGAGATAAAGGAATGTATTATGAATCAGATGAAGCCATATTTATTTGCACTCCCACCCTTGGCCCTTCTGATGGCACCAAGGTCCACTGGATCTGAAGCAACCCGGACAGGCTTAGCTGGAGCCCACAGCAGCAGGGAATAGATTTAAGCCCTGTCCTTTGCTCCTTGCTCACTGTGCTGTACAGCAGTGCTGTTCTCCATCCAGCAAAATCCTCCTCTCCTTTAAGGCTCAGCACAACAGGTCTGATTCAGAAATGTTCCCCTTCCTCTCCATTCCCCTTGAATTTCTCACCCTGAGTCATCAGACTACAATATAACTTTAATGTGGAAAGTTTTGTGGGTACGTTTTGTTTTCTTTTAAGTTCAGAAAAGAAAAGGTACAACCAGAGGGGGAAAAAAAAGTGTCTCATGGTTGAGAGGACTCTTTTAACCAAGGAGTCACATGGCTCCCTGGCCAGCAGCCAAAGGAGTCATGAGAGATGCTGCCATTCTCCCCAGCGCTCCCTTAACCATGTCCTGCCTGCTACCCGGCCTGCCACCAGCCACCTGGCACCCCGAGGCCAGCAGCTCTCCTCGGCCAAGCCTCGCTCTGCTGCGCCCATGGGTGGCTGCCCGGCTCCCGTGGAAAGGGGAGGCACCGTCAAGAAATGATGCTCGTGCCTTTGGTAAGTGGTGCTCTCCCTCTCCCTCTGCCCAGGGCCGCGCTGGACACGGTGATGAAGTAAGCAAAAGAGGTGCCACGTTTCAGATGAGACACAATCACACCGTCTCCGCTGCTTGTGGTCAGAAAGGAATCACTGAAAGTAACGACGTGGCACTTACGCCGCGTTTTCTGTTTTCAAAGTGCTGTGGCAGCTTTTGCTTTTCTGCCCCTCCCCTACCCCCAAGCTGTGCCAGCGTTGTTGTTGCCCTATTAAAGCTGTGGGAAACTGAGGCAGGCAGAAATAAGGATACTGCTGTTCAGCATCTCAGGCTTCGCTCCACTCTGGGACCTTGCCTGTCTTCAGCGCGGAGCAAAACCCACCATGGGAAAGCGTGCTCTCCAGAGGGGCCATCCTGCTGCCCTGGCCAGGGTCCAGACCAATCAGAGATGCACTTCGGCTTTTCCAGATGCTTTCCTGCCTTTCTGCCAGGGATGTTAGGACCGGTGCAGGTCCTGCATGTCCATACAGCTCTGCTGGGTGCCACCCAGCAGCTGCTGCATTCCACCCCAGCGGCGAGTGAAATGATCCTTGCCCAGTTCACCTGAATACTGGAAGGATTAATTCACTTACGATCCTTGTATGAAAGAAACTATTATTAAATAGTAGTCACTTTTCATAATTATGTCTCACTTCAGGCAGATTAGGAGGGTGGATGTGATATCCAATCCTAGTACTGCAGCACTTAATTCTAAATTAAATACACCTCAATTTTTTTTCCAGGCCTTACTTGCAGGCAGAGAGTGGTTTATATCTTTATGCCTTATGCTTACTTCCAGCTTTAAAAGCTGGGCTGCCCCACAACGCCTTGCACGTGACAAGCAAATGCCACAGCGCTTTTGAAGTGCTTCTCCCCTCAAAAAATAAATAATAAAGCCTTTTGTTTTTATGTCAGCTCTTACTGGCACCAGAGGCCATAACGATTCTTTCAATAACCCATAGAACTGATTTTGGGTTTTGTCTGACATGGCCTCCTATTAATATTGCTTTCGCTGTATGTTCTTGGGAAATATGGCCACATTCCCTTTAAATTGCGTAACACGGCAGCCTGTGCCAAGGCTGTACTCCAACGGATACTGGAAGAACAAGGCTTGTGCTGACTTTCTGTTTGGTTCTCCCCTCGCTTCCACCAGAGGCACTCTGTTGACTCCGGTGTAGTCGCTCCTGCTTTATTAACTTACTGAGCTGTGGACGTAAGCCCAGGGGAAAAAAGTCTGAGGCCCTCAGGGCTGAAGAAATAAGGTATAAGAGCTTCCCAAAATACTGCATAGATCTATAGCAATGGCCATCCAGAAGAAAATATTTTTGAATGTCTTTGTTCTGCATTCCAGGTACGGGCTAGTGGAAGAAGTCGTCAGCCTGATCTTTGCACCACGAACCTACCCCAGGTCCCCGGAGCTCAATCTGCTCTGAAGGCGGTGCCACTGACAGCAACAGGGTGTCTCTACCTCAAATAAACAGTTTGGGACACGCAGTACAGTGACCAGTGGGCTTGGTGCCACTTCACAGGGGAAAATTCTCCTGCTACATCTAAAACATCTGAGGCTAGCTTTTGCCCTCAGCTGCACACTTGCTGTACCACTGGATGTACTTTTTCTTGTTATTACTCAGGAACTCAGGGTGAAATTTGACCTTGGACAAAGGGCTGGAACAAAGACTATGTCACCATGATGATTAAGTGGGATTTTTGCATAAACGTGAATTTTATCCTTTGTGGGTTCCTGCCACGAGGGAAATCTGATCCACAAGCACAGACTGAGAAGAAAATAAATGTTCAAAGCTGTAACTATGACGTGGGTACAAACTGTATGCACTATTAAAATTATTTCCAGAAAAAGATACAATAACTCTCTAATTTAGCCTGTCTTCAGATTTTCTAAAGAAGGTATGATCTGCTGTAAAATTATTAATCGGTGATAATCACCTTACTGTCATATCCCAGTGGAAGACAGATTTTTTTATGATGAGAGCAACCATTTGGCCTTAACTATCTTAACTTTAGAAAAGCTGCCTATACTCATTAGAACTGAACAGGGCAGCTAACTTTTAGATCCACCGCACTATCAAGAAAACTGCATTTTAGAAAGCAAGGCCAAGAGGGAAGTGTGGAAAAGACAACTCAGTGCTTTATCTAAAGGTTTGTCCTCACCGCATTTAGGCAGTAACAGAAAAGTCATAGAAATATGGACAGAAAAACCTGCCAAGAAAATACTTTAAGTCTCTGTATCTGGAATTTCTTCACGTTTGCTCCAGTTTAAGTATTTGCTATTCTCCTTATGTGTGTGTTTCAGCAAAAACAAATACATAGGAGGTGTCTTGACAAGAGGTAGCCGGTAAATCCCATACAGAAAATGTATCCTTTTGCCTTTGGGGGAGGACAGAAGGGAGAATAAAAGAGAAGGAGAAGGAGCTAATAAACCTTAGAGCACTGCAAGACACTCTCAAGGAACCTGCCTTCCTCGGCTTTCCTTCCAGAGCACTCCTGTTCCTGAGCTCCTGGTCTTTCTTCGCTTCCCAAGTAATTCTGGGCTTTTACTTTCTGAGATTCTACTTTTGTGCGTGGATATTCTGATCATGGTTCCCACGACTGGAAGCCTGGCTAGTTCCTGTGCGACTCTTGTATGTAGAGTGTTACTGTAATACTTGTAAACTTATATATAAAAGTATATATAAAAATACTTATAAAGTTATAAATAATTTATAAAGTTATATACCTGCAGCAGGTTGGGCTAATGCTGCACAGGAGGGCATCAAGGAGGAAAGAGCAAAAATGATGAGAAGAATCAAGCGGAGGGGAGATAAGCCGGGATTGCCAAAAGCCATCTGAGAGGTAGTTAGCAGGCAGGGGTGGTTTGCTGGCACACATGAAAGACACCAAGGGCAGTCCACTGAGGGTAAAATGACATGCAGAGGTGATGGGCTGAGGAAATGGGGCTTGGAACATTAACCAGTTCTGTAACGCGTAGTGTCAGCGCGTCTGCAGAGCTCCTTTCATCTACAGCTGGTCCCAGCTTTCTGTTGCTTGTGGTAACTTGGGAGAACTGGATGATTAAAATGTATTTTGGGGGTTAGGAATCTCTGACAGTATTTCAGTCCAAACTACACACTCCCATGCACTGAGAAAACACTTGGCAGCAGCGCTGCCTTTAGCGTGCCGTACTGCCAGGAACACGTGGGGCATCTTTGCCATTGCATAAAATGCGTTTGCCTGTCTAAATAATTGCAGCTCGCTTCATTTAGCTCTTTAACATCTCTTTTCAAAGAATGTCTTCTGAGGGATTAGCCTTGTTCTTTGTTTAATATGCAAGCATATCTGCATTTAATCTTACCTACTCATCTGGATGTTTCACGTTGCTTTATACCCACTTGTTATATTACGTTAGTAATGCAGCACATGTAATAATGCCACACCGTGATCCTACAAATTCTGGATGCTGTCACTTTTCCTTATAATTACTTTTTTTTTCAATTTTAAGGCATGCTAGACATCTAATTCCCAGAACCTGCTTACCACAAAGGATCGAGAGAGGTGCCTGCATCCAAATGCATTTGTCCTAGACCATGGCAGGGAGAGGGGTGGCCAGTCACAGATTTACCAAAGTTCCGCAGCTTTAGACAGGGAATTTTAGTCTGGGTCTCTCAGAGAAATGGTGGACTTTATCTTCTAGAGCTACCAAGAAGTCCTATCACAATCACTCTCACATCTTTCCATGGTAGCTTCAATATATGGAAATAGCCTGTGTCCGGCAGGTAAGCCAAGCTCATGGTGATCATGGCAGCCCAGCATGCAAATGTTCTTTATTTTTCTTGTTTCTGCTGAGCAAAAGCATCACCCTTAGGTGATCCTGAAAACAGTCGATATCCTCTGGAGGTTCACCTGTTCTGTCTCTAAGCTAACACATCTCTTGGGGACAGTAAAGTTGAAGTCCTGATCCAAATCCTCTTATAGGTGACTATTATTATAGTACCATGTGAAGAGAGCACCTAAGGATCTCAACAGAGCTGTCCTTGGCCACAGGATTTTCAAAAATAGAGGTTGAGAGAGCAAGCTTGCCCTAAAGAGTGCATGGTCTGGGTTATAAGACGAATAAGGTGCAAAGGCAGGGAAATGACAGATTTACACCACGGTCCAGTGACTGAGCCATGGACAATCCTATCCCCAGAGCAGCCAGTTTTATCACAGAGGTCGATACAGCCCTGATCTAACCAGGGTGGGAAGAGTGGGCCAGACTGTGTAGACCTGACCCTATCAGCTCAGGTGGGAGCATCAGTCCCACTGGTTGCTATTAGGGGTGAAGCCATGCCCACCACCCCCTTGAGGGGTCTGTGCCCCACAGCAGGCTGGCTGCTCTCTGCTCACACAGCTCCCTCCCGCACCGCACACACTAAGGGACACGCTTCGGGGACTATCTCCAGCAGTCCTAATCTTTAGGGATTAGGCATGAATATTTTCCTGTAAACAGATGAAAAATATGATCTCCTTCTAACCCCCTACCCACAAGTGTGGGGAAGCCCTATTGTAAAGGATGTGGAATTGTAAGGACACGGGAGCATCAGCAGAACACACACAAAATGTGCAAAGGATTTTTCTCCCTCTACATTTCCTAACCAGCCAGGAATGTCTACTCACTGATACGAATTACTTGCTGTGTTATGCTGGTGGAATACACAGCTGCTTTGAATATTTATGCTGCTATTACTACATACACACACTCTCTCTTGTGAGTTATTCACGATTGGTTTATAGCAAATAACTGAATTAACTCTGTCTATGTAGCAGCAGATAATCCCCGAAATAAGCTTCTTAAGAACCAACTCTCACATTGCTGGTGAATGCATCCAACTCTAAAGAAGATGAACAGTGAAAGGAGTACACAAATGGAAAGGTAGACTAGGACCATCTTCTGTAGAAGAAGCTAAATAAGGGCATGTGTACAGACACTCAAACATGCACTGCAAGAAACGGTGCCAGACAGTATTATATATAATCCTGTTTTTAGACATTTATACTAATTACATTGATATTATTAAATGTCAGTTTTATACTTTAAATATGTAATTGGATTACCAAAATATGTCCAGAGCATTAAAATGCATCAATCACCTCACTACCAGCAATTCTAGCTGCAGTCACTTTTCTTTTTCAAAAAGTCAGTCACTAAATGCTTCTGGTTGTAAAAATGTTTAGAGTCTCAGAGGGCCAAAGGTTAGCAGGCAAGCACGCCAAAGAAGATTAGTTTATCAGATAGCATACTTACAATATAGAAATCAATTTTATAAAGGAGTTAGTTCTTTAATTTTAGGTGT
>JAHREE010000220.1:588688-612865 GCA_033628505.1 Tringa tobata
AAAAAAAAAAAAGACAAAATAATAATAATAAAAAATAAAGCAACCTTCCCCCTTGCCTCCCCTCCACCCCCGAACTTATCTGCCCCCCAAGAGGGCTCCCCTTGTCCCGCCTCGTCTCTCGGGGAAATTTCCCCTCGTCCCGTCGGCACGTTTAAGAGTCGTTTTAATCTGTCTGAACTTTAGAACAAAGCTGGTTTCCAAAGGAAATTTCCACTCCTGCTGCTGCCTCGCACCAGAGGGCGCCGGGAGCCTTCCGAGGCTCTGCCTGCTGTCCAGTGCTGCTGGAAATTAACTCTTTGGGCTCTCTCCCTAAAGGCTTTTTTTTTTTTTAACCTATTCCTTTAAAAATATACAGCCTTATTCAAACTTCCCCCGCCCTGTAAAATGTGTGCGTGTGTTTTTGGTTTGTTTTATTTTCGGGGAGTTCTTTGCCGCCCTTGTATTGCCCTTTCCCAGCGCTGCGAGGGCTCACCCTCCCGCAGCAGCCTCCCGGAGGAGTCCCGGGAGATTTACAGCTTCTCTCCGTCTCCGCTAACTTGGTTCTAATTAAGTCACTGGATCACGTTTGCGTGACACTACCGTGTTTTCCCTCATAATTGTCTGGGATAAAAGTTTGTCTGGCTGTGTTTAAGCTTAAAGGGTCACTCGGGGCTCTTCAAACAGAGCAACGCTGAAGAGCGACAGCAGAGGAAAAGTAGGGGGGTGGAACGCTCAGAATGATTTCACTTTTACACCTGTAGTGTTTAGCTTTGTGCCTAAAGGGTGCAAAGCCAGACACATCCACCCCCCCATCCCCATATTAATGCTACGTGGTCAAACTTTTTTTACACTGAGACCTAAGGAAATGCAAAGTTAGGATTCCCATGGCAGCTGCCACAGGAGCTCGTTGCGAGGACATAATATTTGTGCCTGGTGTGTTTCTGTGCCCTAATGAGGGTGTGGGCTGCTGTGTTGTTACACCCTTACTTTTCAGACCCACAGGCTGGCGTGTGCACGACTGCAGACGTGCAAGACTGTGCCAGTCTTGTGCTGAGCATCTGCCTGCTCTTCAGCTGCTGGGGAGGGAAGGATGGCACTAGAGTAGTTTGCCACAGGTCAAAGAGTAGCACAAGAATAAGTAACCTCAGCCCAAACAGCAAATACTTCAGGAAATTATAGAAGACTTTTTACCGGTAACGGGGGTTATAAATCCTGAACTTCAGTAAGAGCATTTCTTCTGTTTATCTGCATATGTAAATATCGTTGCTCACCCACTGAGACAGTTTTCATGGCATTGTAGGTTGATTATTCACTGAAAAAAAAAAGTCAGGGAGGCAATCTGGATGGTTTTTTTTCAGTGGAACTTGTTTTATTCATACATGGTGTGTGTGTGTGTGTGTATATAAGTACTGAACAGAATTTGTAGCAAAGAGCAGCTGGGCAAATCTTTATTAATACTTTATTTATATATTATAGCAGTCTGTTTCCAAACATTATACTCCAGATTCTGATGAGCAGTTGACTCCTTGAGTATTCATTCTCACTCGAATATTTAGGAAGCAGTTTAGCTGCTTATCCTATACACCTCCCCCTCACTTGCTGAAATGTGCTCAGCTGAAAACTACAATGCAAGGACCTTAGAAACTACTCACTGCTTACCTACTAAAGAGAAAAGAAGACACAGGCCTGAACGTATAGATTGGATGACTCTCATCCTACTACGTTGCAAACTACGACATTAAAAAATGCTTTGACTGTTTTTTTTTTAATATAACTTTTAGGAAGCACAGAAGCATGTTTTCTTCGTGACCAATATATTTGTGCTACATTTAGTAATACCAAAATAGATTAAGAACCCATTGGTGTGGGCTCTGGGTATCTGTATAGTAGGTAGTTTCCAACGGAGCTTATAATTCTAATTAAATGGCCAGAACAAAAAGGAAGAGAAAGATACTATTTATTATTATTATTATTATTCCCACCTGAGATTTTGGGGAAAATAAATTTCATACTTGTCAATGCTTAAGTTTCTACAGAAATCTTTGATCAAACCAGCAACTAAACACCCTCCACTTTGTCTCAACTCAGTAGCTTTATTGTAAGATTAGTTTTCCATTAGTTTTCTTTAAATATATGAAACTATACAGCTAACTGAGAAATGTAATTATTTTTCATTCCTGTGTTTTTTGGGTTTTTTTCTTCATTTCAGCTTTTAGATGTGTCAGTTGAAAACCAGCTGTTTGAGATAAATGTGTGTGGTCAGATAAATACAGTGGATGCAGTTAAATAGATGTCAAGATACACATTTGGCTGGGTTATAATTGTTCACTTTGTGAGGACTGGTGTCCTGATGCAGTTGATATTTTAAGGGATGTCAGAAAATCTTTTTGGAAAATACATTGCTAAGAAATGCAGTGGAGGACACTTCAGAGAAAACCTTCTGCTGTTACATTAATATTTAGGGCACTGTAGCAGTGGAATATCTGAAAGACAGGAGAGGAAAAAAAAACCCAAACCAAAAAGTAGAAGAAGGATGAAAAACCTAAATATTAGGATGTGTCATTTCCATGTTTTCTGTAAACTTTAATCAGGAAGTAAAATATGCTTTTGCAATTCACATATCACTTAAGGCTCAATAGAAATGCAAAATGCATGATCTAAAAAATTATTAAAATAGCCCAGCATAAAACATAAAAAACAACAAAGAAAAACATTTTAATACTGGAGGCTGGTGGGAAAACTCAGTTGAAGAAAAATGGTGATTGCCTGTGCATTACTCAAATTAAACCATGGATTTTAAAAAAAATTGGGACTGTTTCTTTGTTTATCTCATTTAATTTGGCACTTGTCAATCATAAAAAAAGAAAATGGACCAAAGGCTGCTGAGTTTACTCAAACTCAGATCCCTTTAGAGAACTAGATTTTATCACTTACTAGTTCATGTTGAGTTTTATCTTTGAAGTGTGTTTCTAAGGTGAGAATTTTTTTCCCGGAGCAAATAAGAGCGTGCTGGATATTGTGAGAAAGGATCCTAAAGGGCCACAGAAGCTTTCCAATAATAAGCTTAGAAACACACTGTGTTTCTCTGTGCCCAATGTGCTGTGTGGGCGGTGGAACTCTGATGTTCAGAGCTCCCTTACTGATACTTGCACAGAGGTCTCAATGGACGTTCATGTCTGGCTATGACAGTGATTGACACTTGCTAATTTGCCTGATGATTTTTTTTTTTTTTTTTTTTTGTTAGGGGGGAGAGAGGGAGGTTTGGAGAAATTTCTCAACTCTTAGAACAAAACAGGGAAAAAAAATCAAGTTAAAATGCCTCTTGGCTCTTATGCCATTTCAATAGAAGCTGACGGTAAAAATCCTCTTTGACTTTACTGGGAACAGGACTAAGCCATTTTAAATGCTATGTTGTAATATAAATCTTTTAAGTCTTAAATATTTCCATACAGTGGAGCAAAGAAGTCTCAAACATCATCAGAAAGACTGCTTCTTGTTAGCCTGTTACAATGTGCTATTTCTGTTCAAATAGCATTTACTAATATGAGAGACAAATAGATTTATACAATTTGGAAGTCTGACACTACAGTTGGGTGTTCACAGCTTTTATACATTATGGTATTTATGAAAATAATTTTAACTCTTCGGTTGCAGAAAACAAAGCACAGATGTTTCCCAGCAGCATTTCCTCATCAGGCCTTTTCGTTTAGCCTTACTGGAGTGTAGCATAGGATTTGGTTACAGTTAAGCTCAAATCAAAATATTCCAAGAGTACAGAGACACTGCATGGCAAGGCAGGGGTAAGAAGAGGGAGGAGGGACGTGCAAGGAGGAAACAATCTTCTCCAAGTTTTTCACCTGTGGAACCTCAGAGAACTGTTAAGTTCTCATCTTTGGATCTTCTTCCCTCCTTAGTAGTGGCTTTAAAAAGGTTTAAGTGAGAGAACAGTAGCAGAAAAAGCCCGCAATATACCATGCTCTGTGAAGGTCAGGGAGGTTTCTTTCTCCCAGGTATACAGGGGCTCCAGAGTTCAAAATTGAATCTCTCTCTGCTCCTGAGTTGCTGTGATGTCCTGCCCAGCACCCTGTCTTCTCACCTGGGGATGCGTGTAGGGAAGCACAATTTCCATGAATTAATTGTTTGTTTGTTTTCCCCTGGAGTTAGTTTGGCCAGGTAAGTACAACTCAAGAGCATTCATGTAGTCCTTCAGGTCTTATCAGTGACCTTCTAGCAGGGGAGCATTGTTCAAGTGGCAATTTACCTGATCTCTTGCCAAATACCACTACAGGGTTCTCTTTTCTTCCTGTTTTTGTGTGCATGTGTTGTGTCTGACTGTGGTCTCTTGTCAGAGCTTATGTGAAAGCTGTTTGGGAGAGGAACTATCTCTACAGTTGGTGTCTTTGCAGCATCTTGTGCAGTGGCCCAGGATTACAAATACTGGTGATAAACTGCCCTCACCTGAAGAAAGACAGACCGAACTTTCCAAACATGTATTTCCCAGTAGACGATGATTAGCAAAGAGATAGAGAGGAAAAAAAAATATAACACACTCATACACACATCCCCCAAACAAAAACCCAAAAGAAGAAAAGTGAGAGGGGGCAGTATATGTCTTGGTGAGGAAGACTTCCATTGTCTCTACACTTCCGCTGGCTCACAAAGTATCTGCTGCTCCTTGTAAGAAGTGTATGTCGTAACAATGTTCAAAGGTGTACTACAAAGGAAATGAAAGCTAAAAATGTGAAGCTATAAAACTGTATGAAGGAAAGGTATCTTTCAGTGAGAGGGTTTGAACTGTGGCCTTCTCAGAGAAAAAAGAAATACTACCAACAAAGCCATGATGAAAGCCGAGGAAACAGAAAATGCTTCTGATATGTTACTTGTACATCTAATAGCAGCTGAGTGACCTTTCCTTGTGCTTTGGGCCTGATCCTGAAGAACATCTTAACCAGGTATCTTTTAGGACATCACGGTACCATATAGATCACTGTTTTACATGTTCTGGGTCAGAAGTGGTCCCAACCATTAAAGGGTAACTATCAGCAGAAGCTCAAACCCCTTTAAGTCAGTGGCAGCTTGCTTCCTCTAGCAAGAGGAGTGAAAATGCTCTATAATTGCATCCTGAAAGTGTTTACTAATATCTACCTTTAATCACTGAAAGCAGTTTGGTCTCTCTATGGGAAAGGAGCGAGCTTTAACGTTTACAGCTAGTGATTATAGCCAGTTGTGCCTTCCATACCTTCAGGACCCGAACTGCTGCTGATTCAGAGTCTTGCATGAAGATCTAAAAGCTGAGCTTCACATCAAAACACTGGGAATACATAGAGATGGGTATGATGAATACCAAATTAGCTCATTATCAATCTGTATGTAAATGCCAGCATAAAAATGGTCAGATTTTTACCAGAAGAGCTCTTCAGCCATGCTCTAACTGAATTGGGAAGAAATATTGTATTTATTGTTCAAATTAGTGCAACACAGTCCATTTTGACTCTAATCTTTTCCTTGACAGAAAAAGGGCTTCTCTCTGTGGGTATTAGATAGAGTGGCATGGAAGTAGAAGGCTCAGTGGGCCTTTCAAGTAGGGAAACAATGCAAGACTGGGCCTGTACACGTGCATGGGCATCAACAGAGTCTCCACGACTGGTTGTTTCTCTTGTTTAGTACCTCACCTCACCACGCTCACGTCTGCAACTGGAACCTTGAAGCTCTATCGAGTAACACAAGTGCAATAGGAGAATCAATACAAACCCCGTTACATATTAAGTGTTTTTCACTTAATACACATCTGAAGCTGAAGCTGCTAAAATATTTCATTACTTCACTGTGGTGAATTCTACTGCTTTACCTTAATGTCAGCCTTATATCCCATTTTATTGTTGGTTTATAGCAACTTTATTTTAGATTGAATTTATGAGCACAAATACCACCATTTAACAATGCTCCTCTGTCCACATTTGTGATACTTTCCAGTGCACTCCAGTGGAGCAAAAGGAAAAAAATATGGTAAAAAAGCCTCCTGGTTTGATGAGAAGTTGCTAGCAGTTATAACATAATTAACTTAACCAACAAGGCAATAAAAAATAAGTGCCCTGTTCATGAGTGATGCATATCCCACATTAAGACTAAATTTCCTAGAAGTTATACCCTGAAACATTTTCCAACAGGCCTCTACTGTATAACATCCATAAAATTTTGTATTCAACAACGTTATTTCCTCAGGTCTTTTAGAATGCAACAAGAGGACTGCAATTGAGAGAGAAGCAGTGATACACATTGCCAAAAAGTTGTGTTTCATCAGCGGGAAAGCTTAGGGAAAATGTTAAAAGAGTTATGCACTATATTTTTCTCTGACCAGACTTTACTTGAATCATCAAGCCCTAAGGTCATTATTTTTTGTGTTACTGAGGAAGTAATATTTTTGCTATTTGTAAGTGAGTATTTGAAATTTTGCTATAGTAATAATTACCTATCCAACCAATAGCAATTTTAAAATATCTTTTAGTCTTTTGAACAAATATGTTTACAAGAAAAAAATCCAGTTTGTTTAGAATCATGGAATGATTTAGGTTGGAAGGGACTTTGCAGGTCATCTGGTCCAACCTCCTACTCAAAACAGTCCTAAGTTACTAAGCTGGGTTTGGTGGTTTTGGGGGGTTGTTCTGTTTTGTTTTGGTTTTTGGGCTTGGGTATTTTTCTGTGTATTTCAATAGCAGTATTTTATGGCAATAGTTCTTGCTGAAGAGCTTATTCCAAACTAACTGCAATTTACAAGATTTCCCTTTTAATTTTCACTGCTATGAATCTACCCTCTAGTTACCTTTGGAATGAACAATCCCTGTTCTTCTTTTAACAGTTCAAGTTAAACAGTTCACAATTTATTCTGCTCTCATCTCTTGCATTGAAAATGGAAAAGAGTGGAGACAGACCTGAAGATATAGGATAAAATATGTTTTGGAAAATGTTGCCTTCTCCTCTTTCAGAGGGTTTATAATAACATACTTTAAAGTACAACCGTATCTTGAAATTGAGATTTAATCAAGATTTTAGCTTTGAAATAAAGGTAATTAAACCATTCTTCCATTTTAAAGCCCAGAAGAAAATGACTTAGTTTTCCATATACTTCCAGAGATGATGAGCTGCTGATTTATGATTCTATTCAAGTTATAGAAGAGCTGAACAAAATGTAAAACTAAAGGCCTAGCTTTGCTCTCAGCTGTTCTGGTATAATTCCAGCTCAGCTCCGCCGGTGTTGGTTAATTTATTCCAGTTTTACACTGCTGTGACCAAACCATGATATATTTTATAATCTGCATCAAAGAATTGAACCATTTTATTATATTTTCAGAAGATGAGCTCTCTCTTAGTTGGTCTGTAGTCTCCCTATCCCATGCTTTTCCTATTTTATATTTTTTTTTAAAAGTGTATGTTTAAAAGAACAACAAAAAACTCTGCCTGAAAAACTGTTACACGTAAAGTCTTGCAAACTCTTGTTTTTTAAAGAGGAGTCCCCTGCAGACCATGAAAATGTGCTGTTTAAGTATGAGGAACCCTCCTCTTAAGCAGTCCTGGACTCCTTTTATTTATTTATTTATTTTTAAAATTGCCATTGATTTAGTGACTGCTTTTCTTTACATCAGCTGTACAGATACATATAGGTAAAACAATATAGTTAGTGAGACTAACTTCAAAGCGCTCGGAAGAAGCTTTTGCAGAAGAGCCCTTTAAAGTTGGGAAGTATTCTGTGCAGGATTTGGTCATGTTTAGAAACCATCCAAAGTAGCTATGACAACTTAATGTCCCAGGGCCAAGATCTTGTGCACATACCAAATCTCTGACACCATCCAAGATCCTTATCCAATGTGAAGAGGAAACTGTAAAATTAGAATTGCCTAAAACAACCCCTAGAGAATACTGCTGATTCTTTAGAAGAGTTTTTTTTCTTTATGTCTTAAAGACCTTTTTTTCTTCAAAGGTCTAAACCAGTTAAAGAAAATAAAATAGTGAAATGAGTAAGGCATCCACAAACACCAGAAAAAAATAGGTTCCCAGCTAGGTCCCTTCTTTGTTACTTCTTGCGATTTTTTTATTCTTCTTTGGTCAGTTAAATGGACTTGAACTGTTTTAGAAGCCTCTAAAATATACTAATATAATTTTCTTGAGTTTATATTTTAAATGGGAGTGGTATCAAACCTAGGTTTCAGTTTCCCTGAATCTGGATCATCTGGGATTAATTCTAAATGTGGCAGAGGAAGAACTGTCCAGGGAGGCTGATCTCAGCCAAGGCGGATGCTCAGAGTCAGATTGATCACCGTGTACCTGGTCCAGGCAGATCAGATGCTGGCCGTTTTTTTTTTTCCTTTTGTTTTTTATTGCTTATGGAAATGAAGCATTCTTACTTATAAAAACCTGCTTTTCTATGTGTTTAATAACCTGTAACCTCTGCTTTGTGGTAAAAACTAGGCGCTGTATTAATTATCTTAGTTACCGATGGCTAATACTGTTTCTGCTTCCCTTCCCTGCATATGAATGACAATGAGATTTTTGCATCCTGGCTGCATTTGACCACTTTCTGTTTCTCTGCATGTGACAGGGTTCTGTGAGACAGGTTTTTCTAAAGGAAGAGAGACCTAAAGGTACTGACTTTAAAAAAAAAAAACAAACCAACAAGTGAATAAACGATGTTTTCATTTTAGCAGCAGAGGTTTTAAATACTGATTCAGGTACAACGAAATCCAAACATTTTAATAATGGCATATTAACATAACTGTATTATACAAAGTATTTCTGGCCATTTCTAATGCAAGTAAGAAGAGACAGTGATATATTTGGATAAATAGGAGTAGATGGTAATTTGCATTATTCCTCCTTTCCCTTGTCCTTTTACTAGCAGACTGGTGAGTAGTTACCTGGAGAACTAAAAGACGAAATGGTTAAATGTCCTTTTTAGTGAATTTGGAACAGAAACGGCAAAATAGATATCCCAACTCAGAGGCAAATGCCTTAACCGTGGCCCTGTGGGGTCACGCTCTTGAATGGTCTTCATCTACTTAATTAATAGAGCCAAAGGATTTTCGTCACTGAAAAAAAATGTTCAGATGTGTTTGCCAGATTTGACATTAGTTAAGGATTGCTTTGATTTGTGAAAACTGCATTTTCAGTGAATAAGTTATTATCCAGGAAAAACTCTGCACCATGAGAATGGTTATCTGCAAGTCAGCGTTAACTTGGCAACCTTAATACTTGGCAGCAGATTTTAACTTTGCATAACACTGGTATTATTATTAACGTACCACACTGCAGATTTTATGAAGGTATTAAGTTTTCAAGTGTTTTTTTAAGTCAGGAAATGCAAAAGATAGGCTTTTTACAGGGGTGTGAATTTAACTATGCTCTGTATATCCTGTAGATTTAATGATTTTTCACTTAAAATAACAATCGTTAGGTTAATGCACATATTTAGTAATCAAAGACATGCAGTATACTGCCTTAATACAAAGAGTCTCATTTTATGTTTCAAGATCTTTTTCATTTTCCTAATTTATAAAATGACCCATACCAATATTCCACTGGCACTGTTTTTCTTTCTTTATTTGACACATGACTTAACACGTCTGACTGATCCTCATTCAAGGTATCTGTCTCACAAGTTACAGAATTTCTCTCAGTGATAATTGCTTTGTTTTAAATCAAGTGAATCAGAAATAATATCTGAAAAAGGCTACAGGACGTGTAAGGAAAATGGAGGATGCACGTAGTGACAGCAGTTCAAAACAGAGATGGGTAAAGTGGTATGAGCCTGACATGTATCTAGGGATGACACATTACTTCCTTATTCTTTTGGTCTTTTTTTGTTGACTAATCTTTTTGTCTGACTTTTTGGAGTGAGATATGCTGGATATGACGTGGCTTTTCAAAACAAAATACTGAAGTAACCCACATGTAACTATGAAGAAGAATAAAATGTCATCTCTAACAGGAGGCACATGAAGAAAAGCTCTTTTCCCTCACTCTTTTTCCTACTCAAAGCTGTTTATCAAGCAGTGTAAGATCTCCAGCACATGCTATTTTTCCAAGTAGCTTCATAAAAAGAGCGGGTTTTTTGCTGGCAAGGATGAATGTGGTCCTATAGCAAAAAGATACTAAATATCAACAAGTGAACAGATAATCTGGCATTAATGTTAAATGTGTTGATTCATTTCTAAATCCATATTAATTTTGTGTAACTTTCCCAGCCCTGTACTAGAATTGAAAATAGGACATCTGTAAGCCTAGCAATTAAACAAATTAACTAAATGCCTTTTTTAAAAAGACTTTGCATGGCAGTGGTCCTACAGGTTCTAAAAGAAGTGGGTGTGTTTTCTCTGCTTTCCAAAGCTGAAGCGGATTCTGCTCTAATGTGCCTCATGATCCCGTGTCTCTCACGTACCAGCATTAAGAAGAAGCTTCACTAATTGCCTTATTAGAATCATAGAATGGTTAGAGTTGGAAGGAACCCGGAAGTTTATCGGGTTCCAACCCCCCTGCCCTGGACAGGGACACCTCCCACCAGACCAGGTTGCTCCAAGCCCCATCCAGCCTGGCCTTGAACCCCTCCAGGGATGGGGCATCCATTAGTGCTGCTACCATAGAAAAACCAGTGAAGCAGTTCTGACTTTTCCTGTGATCCATCAGCATCACCAGTCTTCCCACCTCCTTCTTTTGGAGGACACAAACTCATATTTTTTAATAGCTGGAGTTGAGGAGCAAGGAAGTTCGCTGATACTTGCAGAGGTAATGAGCTTTTTAGATTGGTGTTGGAGATGTTCCTTTTAGGACCAGACCTACATTAGAATGTTTTGCTCGTTTAATGATGTTAGCCAGGGTCTGAAAAAAATCCCAATCCCACCTGCTCAGTGGAGCCCAGGCAGCAAAGTTCCTGCTGTGGACACAGCTGTGCTGGCAGGAGAAAGCTGCTGCCAGATTAACCTGTTGGGTTCAGAGCCTAGTGTAACCACAATGGCACAAAATCTCCTTCAGTTTGCAAACATTGCACCCACGCTGCAGACCCCTGCTGTCTTGGCTGTCCTAGTGTAACACTTGTGATTGTAATTGTAGGCAGATCCCAGTCTGAAGCTTACTTAGGCCACTAGTTGAGAGGTACCTTGCATGAGAACAAATTGGAGATAAAGATACTGAGAATAGGATGCTGAGAATACAGCAGGAGTCATTGGCAGGGCTGGACGTAGGTGTCCCTCTGGACTGCAAGAGCCCCTTTGAAAACGTCCCACTACATAAATCAATTTTTTTTTCCCCTGGAAGTTACATTTCTTGTGTCTGCCAGTTTCCACTAGCTGCAGGAACATCTGCTGATGTGACTAGGTTGTCTTTGCCTCAGAAACACCGAGCATTTATGCCCTTGCATTGGCAGCTTTCTCCTGCCAAAGAGTCTGCCCTAGGAGGATTGCTCTGGGGAGTAGAGGAGCTGCGTCTTCAACCAGATCCCAGTGGGACTGTAAAAGGCCCCGGTGTTTAGCAGACACTACACTTAGTAAGAACTCTGCCTTCTTCACAGTCACAGCAAAAGGACTGCACAAAACCATAACCCAGCAGTATATCAGGTTCAAAGTATTTCTTCTGTCATCACATGCATCTGCCTTAGGTTATCAGAAAACCACAGAGAATTACACCAGTGTGGAAATATTTGAAGGTCAGCCCAGGATCAGTCTGGATTACAGGTGATGATTGTGTTCTTACTAAGCCTTCTGTCTCTGATACCTGTTGATGTAGGAATGGTTGAGTTCCTGGGAGCCAGCAGCCAGTGTATGTGGACTTGTTTGGTTACCAGAATCAATTGTCCAAAGCACTTCAGCATGGAAAAGAGGTCACTGAACAATGATACAATAGGCATGAGTGGAGTGAAGAAGCTGAGGAGGGATTGATTGATCACCTTTTTTTTTTCCAGTATGAGAAGTAGAGGGCATCAAATAGGGTTTAAGTTACTCAATACATAGAAGATATCTATGGCTCCTGAGTGGAATTAGTTGGAGGCTGGATGAGTATTCAGGGCAAGTATTTGTATAATTGTGCTCTAGACCTTTTTAGGGAAGCTGTTTCTACTGCTTGGTGTTTATTTTTTTTTTTCTTTTTCCTTATTAGGAAATAAAAACCCTAAATGCTCTCCTCCTCTGCCCCTGGAGGAGGCTTACGGAGAGCTCCTGTGAAGACAAGGAGGTGAGGCTGCAGTTGGAGAGGGTATCAAGAATTAGAAAAGGTGAGGAATGCTGTCAGAAATTCAATAAGATGTTCTGGAGGAACCGGAGGAGTGGCTGCAGCCTAGCACACACCGTGTTCACGTGCACCCATTTTCCCTTGTATTGGGAAGTGATGTGTGTCTGGGTACCCTATGAGTGTGCCCACCTCTACTGCTTCACAAAGAAACCTCCAACTTATGTCCCTAGTGAACCAAGTTGCTTGTAGCTTGGAGTGCAAGCTGGCCAACTCAGGCTTCTCACCAATTGTGTGATGGTAAGAGGGACAGCTTCTTCTGACAGTAAGAGGGGCAGCCACTTTGTGGTCTAGTTGCTGAGAAAGGGAGTGAGAGGATTATGAGTTTGTACAACTGCCTTGGAGGCACAGTGTGGAGATACAGTGGACAGGCATCACGGGAGCTTACCATAGTGCTGGGTGTGAAGTGGCCAGGGAGGCTCATGAGGCAGAGAAGCTCTTCAGGGGCTGTACTGGGCTACTCTCGCACAGGAGTCACCCAAGACAAAAGATTGTGGGATGCAAAGCACCCCTCATCTTTTAGAGTAAGCTGTGGGAGGTGCACTTGCTGCTCGTGCAGTGTGCTGGGGAAGTAGAACCAGATCCCCTCAGTCCCATCAAACACAGTCCCACCAGTGCACAGACCATCACTGTTAGGGACTCATTTAGGGGGAAGGAAGTTGTGGCAGAGCTCTCTCAGCAGCCTGCATCAGTGGGGTAGCTGTAGCCTTTGGCCTGTCCTCAGGAGGGTCTTGGCCACGAGCCCAGTGTCATTCTTCTCAGATGTTACAGAGAGAACCTCGCTTCCTGAAAGAGAAGCATGCACATGATTTGTATTTGTCCCATTTGCCCTGAGATGAAGGTCTGCACTTCCTCATGGACGTGTCCAAGAAGGTGGATCGCAGGTCTGGACACAAAGGCCAGCCAACAGGGGAAGGGGAGCAGAGGAGAAATTGATCTCCCACGTGGAGCAGCCCTCTGATGCTACATGGGGGCTTCTTTCGTTTTCCCCTGCAAGAACCAGGAAAAGTGCTAAATAGTTGTTTCAGTGAAAGTATTAAAGTATTAAAAATATTTTTGTTTGAATATTCGGAACTACTCAGCTAGTTATTGCTATTGTACAGATTTTATAACTTAGGTATTTACCACTAATATGTTTTAGTGTAATGATTTGACATTATTGAAATGAAATTATTAGAGAGTCAAAGATAGTACTTTTGGCAAACTGTATGCTATGGAAAGTTCAGTTTTCTTTTAAAAAAAATAAATCCAAGTATCAGAATTTCTAAATGGATTTTCTGAAAAACTGGTTGCTTCAAAACAATATTAAAATCAAGATACAATGATTGGACAGAGTATATTAGTGACTCTCTTGTTGGGAACAACCTGTTTGTTGGCTGGAGACTGACAAGTCAGCAAATATGATTGCAGTCACACTAGCTTTTGTAAATGGGCAGAGAACATGGCATAAGGTCTCCTGCTTTCCTACCATGGAGAAAATGATCTAGCACCAGCCCAGAGACAGTGGTAGCACTTCTAGCAGCTCAGGGATGGAAGAATGAACCACAAGAGAACATGAAACTTTTTTTCTTTTTTCCAAACTAGAAAAGCCTTTGCCCCCAAGTATTTTTAACCCACATGCTTCAGAACATGTCAGACAATTGATTAGCAATCTGCTGCTGAAGTGATGTATCTATCTGATGCGTGGTTTCACTTAGCAGCTACAACACGTACAGCAAAGACTTGAAAAAAATGGACTGGAACTCTGTGAAACATCTTTTATTCAAAACAGATGTATTATTTGGTATATGTTTAACATTCTCCGCATAATCCCAACTTGATCCTTAACCAGCATGCATTAGAGTGCTGCTTTTAAAGAAGATGAAAATGGGCTGCTAAAATGCTGCCCATATAATCTGAATTATTTTCAGCCCTGTTGTTAAAGCTTAGAGATAAAATTCTCTTTTGAACTAAGGTTGAAGGCATTGTGTTTGATATATTGGTATAATTCCTGCAATATAAATACTCATAAATTAAGTTAGTGGTACAGTATGATTTCCTGTAATCTGTTTCCAGAATCAATATTTTATTGAATGAACTTCTTATTTTAACTTCTCGCTTACTGACCCAGTGGCACAGCTGTAATGTGTGCTTGATCACTCACTCTCCTTTATATTTTTTTAAATCAGACTTGACTATGCAGCAGTGTAGACAGGGCATGTTTTTGGAAGCACTGCATTTAATATTGTGTGGAGAGAGATTGAAAATAGCACCATGGTGCCATAATGTAGAGACTCCCATCTAAACATCCTGTAGTAATTTAGAAAATTACTATGTAACATTACCTCTATTTTATGGGCAGGAAAACTGAAGCCACGGTTATTTCCTTCTTAAAGGATGCTTAACTTTAAGCACCTACATTTACTTTCCTAAATGTGGATTTTATTTTTAAAAATCCTTTATACATAGCAATTATCATTTAGTTAATTACCCAAGATTTCTTGCAAGCTTCTGCCAGTGTGTAACCTCATGCACTCTGAAAGATTGTTATTCTGAGCAGGTAAAATTTTCTCACCTATTGCACTCTGCTGGGAATGTGTTAATGGCTAAGAGCAGGAGTAGATGCAAATGGTCTGCAGTAGATTTGCTGGCTGGGGTGGGCCGTTGACATGTGATAGCTCACTTAATAACTTATTAATAATAATAAAAGCTATAAATAATATAAAATTCCCAAATACTTATTTAATAGATAAATATTTAGCATATTTATACCAAATCATGATGCCTTCTTCAACCACATCACCTTTGTAGTAATGCATAGCTCTGCTGCTGTACCCTTTTCAGGAACACAAAATTTACTAGTAATCACCATCAATCCACACATACTTTCGGGTACTCCAAGTCTCCCTGGAGCTTTGGGTTGCTACAGCAAAACCTGTTGCTACACCTTTAGGCTGCAGAGGCAATGATTTTATGATCTCTCTCTCTCTTCAAATGGTTCCTTGCTCCCTTTTTTCCTTTGCCCTTGCTTGTTCTGTGTCTGTGCTTCGTAGGCTACACCACATTTAAACATACATTGATCCCACTGCGGGTTTTGGGGGTGGACGTGGGAATGCAGGGGAAGTACTAACAGAAAAATTGCTCTTTCTGTGGTGGCCAGAACAACTGTATTAGTTGAAACCACTTTTTTTTTTTTTTTAAATCAGCATTTAAAAATTATTTTCTGATGTGGTAAAAACTATTATATAGATGGAGATCAAGAAGGTGGAGGATATGTGAAAGCATATTTTTATAAAGGGAAAACTGGATTGTTTTATAGTTAGGGGTTCTGTACTTAAAATGTCTCTCCAGACGAAATCTCCAATTTCTTTGTTCTCAGACATTTTATTCCAGATGGACAAACAGAATTAGCAAGACGGTTTAAGTTTTTGCCTTCATAGATGCAGGCTGAATACTTTTACTTGCACATCTTGGTCTGTAGGTTTATATGTGGATGATGGCACCATAAAACTCTGAGATATCACAGGTATACTGCCAATTCATTTGTAGTCCTGTGACTGAGAAATCACCTAAAGCCAGCAAATAATTACTTTATATGAGCATGATACGAACCTCGCATTTAGCCTCATTTTCCTCTACAGAACTGCCCAGCATGTTGCTCTTGATGTCTCAAAGAATTTAAACTCCATGGAGGCCAATGTCATTTACCAATGGAGTTTAAAAAGGAACCTTAATGATCTGATGTTCCCAAGGGCAGCTGTGTAGCACTGCAGCATGAAGGAAACAGACCTCCAAAAGATGCCACCATTACAATGGAGCAAGCAAAAGGCCAGTCCTGGAAACTGGGTTAGCACAACGAAAATTGCAGTAGTCTGGAGAATTAATTGGAGAAGAATAATATTACATCAGCCCTGTATGCTTTTAATAAAGTTGGACAGTCTTCCACAAGGATTTTCTATTCAGTTTTATCTCATTCAGGGATAGAAGTTGTTAATTTGGTCCCACAGGGCTGAGCACCATACCAGGCACATGTTAGAAGTTTTGTTACGTTGGCATAGGAAGTTACTTCTTTTGCAAAACATTTCAGATTTATGTTCTCACCTAAAACAGAATTAAAGCTATAGGGCCTGATCCAGAGCCCTCTGAATTCACTGGATTATGCACAGTGGCTGCTATGAGCTTTAGAGCAGACCCTTTTTCTGTCCTCCTTTTTTTTTTTTTTTTCTTTGATTGCTGTTTATACAACAGTTTTAAAACTTCAGAGAACTCAAAAGCATGCAAAGACTTTGCACAGCCTATACAAGAGTGACAGTTCAGGATAGAAAGGGATGAATACTGCATCCTACAAAACCAACCGCCAACTTCCCTGCTACTTGCTGACTAAGCATAAAGACAGTTTTCCTGCTTTCTGTTGACTGGATGCAAGGGACAGCTTACTGCCTGGCTTCATGCTTCTCCCGGTAAACCGCTATTCATCTAGTCTTCAATCTACAGAATAAAGGAACCGGATAATCAATGACACTCTCATCTGTCCATATTTAAACATTTATGGAATAGATGTTGACAGATGATCTCACCATCTAAACTCCCTTTGTAGTTGATGGAAGGACAAAGACACTTCTGCCTCATATTTTTCTATACACATTTGCAAATAAGGAAATGTATATACATATATACAAATTTAAAAGCTCATAAAGGTCACTTTAAATGCTATCATGACAAAACTCAAGGAATAGAAATAGGTGGTGTTACCTATGCATGTGTTTTTTGCCTACACTTTGCCAATGCAATAAAGTCAGTGTGCTTTGAGCAGCCTGAAGTATGAATCTACTGGCACTCCAGCAAAACTATGTGCAACAGACACAAATACAAATAAAATTCAGACTAGTTGACATTTTTCTTGTGTGTTTGTGACTGATACTCTGTTTACAAGTAGCCATTACACTGAAGGTGTGGGAACAGTTGAAGCTTTGGTTTGGCCCCATTAATAAGATGTTCAGCATCCTACTCCTGTTTTGGGATTTTGCATTACAGGACCAAAAGCTGTACTGTCATTAATGCAGAAAGAGATTCTTTTTTGTCTTGTGTCCAGTTGATCAACATTCCCCTTGCACTTCATTCTGCCTTCTCCCTCTGAAGGGGAGCTGCAATTTGGGAGATCCCAGAAAGTGCTTAGTCTCCTGAAAATAGATGCAACCGCTGCTATCTTTGTACAAAACCATTTATCTTAATATAAGGATTTCTGACAAGGCTAAATCCAAGGGAAGTCTCAGGTCTTCCTCAACACATGTGATTTTGTCCATCATGAAGGTTGCAAAAACAACTGTCCTGACACATCTGGAACCACAAGGACACTGATTAAAAACCTGGCAGACAGATACTTCCCAGTCTGAGTTATCTGTCATGGAAGCAGGCACCATAATGCAAACCTGACTGATCTGTTGTGAAAAAAAAAAAAAAAAGAAAAAAGATGGAAGATGTCAAGATGTCTTTGTAGTCAGTTGCTGTTTCCTAGTTTTTCATGAATTGATGGAAGCCCTCTCACGTTTCATTAACATAATCAGTGAGTCGACATTCTAAGCCGAAGAGACAGGCAGATTTGCAGGAGTTCTTGAATGCAGACAGAAGTGTTATGTACTTAGGAGATCTCTGTTTGATTGATAACAACGGCCTAGGACAATTTGTAGGCCTGTGGCGTATCTACACTGAAGTGCCATGACTTTTTTTTTATTGTGATCCTGATTGCTTTGCTAGGGTAAGTCAGCAGAGAAAGTGAATAGTGAGAAGAAAACCAGGTACAGCCAAGTGGCCCATTCCCGTGGAGTGAGAATGGATGTGGCACCTCCGTGGGCACAGCTGGGTTCTGCTGCTTCCCATGATGGTCCTCTCCTTGGCAGGGGTGGGCTGAGGATCTCTGAACCCCACAGTTTCACTGCACAGCTCCTGGTGGCACACCAGGTCATGACTGAAAGGCAGTAATTCTCTCTTCCTCATATCTTGATGCAGAAGAGATTTCACCAGTCCTGTCAAAGAGAAGTTTCATTGGGGTAATTAAAAACTACTCATTTGATACAAAAGTCTCGTATCACAGCAAACCGCTGTTTTGTCCACAGAAAGCTGACCATGTTTTCAGTTCAGCCATATCCCATTACTGATGTTTTTTATATTTGTGCTACATTTACATAAAGTTTACTGACAAAATATGTATTTCCCCTTGCATGTTTATGCGTTTCATGGTTCAGCACATCTGTGGAGCTGTTCAGCTATTAACAGAACTAATGCAATACAAAAACTCTGATCTCATTGTGGCTTTCCCTCACCAGCTTGAATATTCATGCTTCAATTTTTCCTAAAGGTAGGTTTCAGCTCCAAGTTCTTCCCTGCTCTCCTACCTCCTGGGAAGAAGCACTCATCTGCTGAAGATACTTGGCATGTTCATGTATGACTGTGTCCTGGTCAGCTGCAGGAATTGGTGAATATGTAAACACGAACACTTCCAGAGGTTGGCAACCTGCTGAACCCTGTGTTAGACAATCGCTTGAGTTATATCTTAGCAGAGACTCAGAGTCCCCCTTTCTAGAGTTTGCAGGGCACTGTGTGGGGATGGATGGCTAATCGTCATTGATCCTTAATGAGAGTCGAGTACCTCTCCTGCCTCTGAAAAATCACCTCGATCTGACTGGACAAAATCACTTTTCTCTATCTTAGCAGCCAGCTCTCTCACCATATTATTTCATGCTTTCTAGTACTGTGGGAATGTCATAGTATGTTCATATGTGAGGGAGTGATTAAACTCTCTGAATGGACCTGTGTGTCATCAGTTTAGTGATACTGTTGAGATAAGGGAAGAAATGCTACATGATTATTCATGCTTGTGATAAAAGAGTATCATGGCAACTGCTGTATAAGCTTACTTCGAAAATTATCTGCAGAGTAACTTTCACCTTCATAAATGCACACAGGAGAAATGGCTTGGCCTTCAGTTATAAATTATGCAACTGATTCTTATTTTTAAGTCTTCATGGGTGAGAGAGGCACACACTGATCAGGACAGAGTCACATCTGAACCAGACGAATTGGGCAAAAACCTTCCAGTGGCTCAGTGTGTAACAGTTGGGACCATTCTGGGCTCTGGGACCAGTTGGCCTTGAGCAGTCCACGTTTACAGTAGCAAACTCATGGTCCCTAAAACAGGGTGTTTGCACGCAAATTGCCTATTGGGACCAGTCCCTGGGATGTTTCAGCTGCCAAATCGTGGCCAGGAATTATTTGGAAGCGTTTCAGTTGGCCCAGGCCAAGCAGTGCCACTGAACGTGTTAGTGGCACAGTCAGTCCTGTCCCAGGGCACACGAGCAGCTCAGGCACTCAGCTTATTAGTCTGTCTGTAGCTACCGATTTCTGTGGTTCCTTGGATCTTAAGCATGCTGAGGCCATGGTCCTATTTATAGGCTTTAGTCATCGCTTCACTGCTGGTGGCCCTCTCTAGAGCCCTGAGGTGTATTTTACATATAAATCATTGCATATTTTAAATTCTGTGATGGTAAAAGTACAGCTTTGTGAGAAGGTATGATGTTCTTGACAGTAAGCATGCTGAATTGCCTTTCTTTTTGAAAAGAGCAGAGAGGAGACAGTACCAAACACATAAATCATACCTGACTGATCTCCTTGACTTCCATTATAAAATCCCTGGATTTGGGGGGGAGGGGAGAGCACTGGATGTCACTTTAGCCTTTCAGTGCTGTCCCTCACAATATTGTAGTACCCAAGTTAGGACTTTATGGTCTGAATGGGTGGACAAATTCATGCATAAAAAACTGGTCGGGCTTGGAGGGCAGTGATTAATGGGTCATACTCTAGTATGAGGTTAGTGACCAGCGGAGTCCCACAGAGGTCTCTCCTGGGACCAATCCTGTTCAACAATGACCTGGAGCACACGTTTATAAAGTTTGCAGATGACAGGAAATAAGAGGGAGCAACTGATACACCTGACGGCAGGGCTGCTATTCAGAGGGACCTAGACAGGCTGGAGGAGTGGGTCGACAGGAGCCCTACAAAATTCAACAGGAATAAATGCCAAGTCCTGTCCATGGGAGGGAAGAATTCCCCTACAGTGATAAAGGTTGGAGGAGCAGCTCTTCAGGAATGATCCAGGGGTCTTGGCAGACAGGAAGCTGAGCGTGAGCCAGTCCTGTGCCCTGGCAGTGAAAGGTGTGCTAATGGCATTCTGGGCGCTATTAACAGGAGCACAGTCAGTAGGTTGAGGGAAGTTGTCATCCTCCTTTACCCAGAATTTGTTGGGCTGCACTTACAGTAGTGTTTTACCCACCCTTCCCAATATAAAAAAAGGCATCAGTAAAAGGAAGCAAGTTCAGTGTAGGATCACCAGGATGGCCAGGGGCTAGAGCACTTGTCTGGTGAGGAGAGGCTGAGGGAACTGGAGTTGTTCAGGCTGGAGAAGAGATGGCTTCAAGGGGAACTGAGGGCCTCCCACTACCCACGAGGAAGTTACTGAGAAGATGGAGCCTGCCAGTTCACAGTGGTGCACGGTAGGAAGATGAGCGGTAGAGGATGTAACCTGAAACAAGATATGCTCATTCTGGATATGAAAAAAACACTTTTTCACCAAGAGGCCAGTCAAGCAATGGAAAAGGCTGGACAGTGAGGCTGTGCAGCCTCTATGCTCAGAGGCTTTCAAGACCCAGCTGGGTGAAGCACCGAGCAAGCTGGTCTGACCTCAGAGTCATGCCTGCATTGAGCAGGAGGTTGGAGTGAGGTCCCTTCCAACCTGAATTATTCTGTGAAACAGGGTCAGATTCTCTGTGATTCATTGAGGCCCCATCCTGAAGGACGACTACATGCTCAACTCATAACAGTATTGGAGAGGTGACGGCTCATTTACAAGCTACATCCCTACACAATGGCTGTAAACGGGTAGGAAATATGTGTAGATTTAAAATGTTAAAACCACAGATGTAATAAATATCTCCGTTCAGTATCAGTGGGTTAATAGTGAGAAGGTAAAACAGAACATCAGATGTTCATTTTTTCCCCAAAGCCCAACTAACTTCACAGGCAGAGGGTGTCATAGAAACAGTTTATGAATAACCCATTTCAACATCAGGATTTGTGGTAACACTACTGCAGCTGCTCTTCCAACAGTTTGGCTTACACGTATGCACTTCACCCAGCAATCAAAATACATACTTTGCGTAGTGTGGTAATTCAACATGCAAAATCTCCTCGGTGGGCTGCAAATCCCTAATTATATACTTTCACAAGTCATTAAAGTCTCCTAACCTTTTTGCCTAATTGTTGTTCTTACTCTCCTTTCTACCTTACAGTGTCTCAACACAGATTATTTCCTAGAAAGCTAGGAACCAGGTGGTGTTTCTGGGGAAAAAGAACAACTAAAAATATTCCTATACCGTATTCTTTCAGTGGCAGTGTCTTGTACTATATGAAATGAGATTATTGATCTAATGTAACTTGACATTTTACAAGAACACAAATCATCAACCCAAAACTGACATAAAATATGAAAAAGCCTATGCCAGAACTAGAAAGCAGTGTAGAGTGATAACATGACAATTAGATGTGTCTATTTGCGTTACTCGTAGTCAGTGGAAAACTACAATTTCATCCTCCCTTCTAGATAAACCATCCATACTATTTATGAATGAGAGGCTGAAACTATGAATTGTTCAGCCTGTTTATCAAGAATAGAGCAAAATTCTCCCAATTTCCTGGCATAAAGCATTACTTTTGAACTTAGCGGGAGCTTCTGGGCTACTCAATGCAATTAAGGTATTACACTCAGGCTGGTATCTTCTCAAAATATTTGCCACTATTCCCATTTTGAGTCTCTAGCAGTGATGAAAGGCAGCAATGATCCTCCGGAGTGGCCACATAAATGTAAAAGATAAGCTTTGGTAACAAGTTTCAACCACTAACAGCGCAGACTGAATTTGAAAGGTGAGCCTAAGGTTAAAATACCATCCACCTCATAAGCCATCTGGCTGCCTTTTCTTTTCTACTTATTTAAAAACAGTTTTGTACCGGGTATTCTTTTTTGGGGGTTTTCCCATTCAATATGGACAGGCTTACCTCCTTTTCCCAGAACTTGACCCCCCAGTTTCCTGGAGGGATGTGGTCTGACCCGGCTGTGGCAGATCCCTAGAGGTGGCAGGGCTGAGGGGGATGAATTCCACAGCCTTTCATCACACATCTCCTCTCCTACAAAACCCATCTGTGACAGGTTGCTGATGACTCTTGCTACCGTGATTCTCTGGTTCTGGTGCAGTCATGTGTTCAAGTATAAACTGATAGGCCACTTGGGCCTAATCTATCATTTGATTTTCCTGCTTTTTGGGCATACTGGGAAATTAAAATCTACTTACTTAAATCATACTAGGGAAGGAAGCAATATAGGGTTAAGCTGACTAATGTGATAGCTGACTAGCTGCATCTTGTCAGTGAAAAAAAAAAACTATCAATATTTGATGTATCTCTTGTGTCCTTTCCACCTTGTTTCTAATAGACATCATATTTCTTGTATCTATTAGACATCATATTTCTTGTATTTATTAGTTTACTTCCAGGAAAAAAAAAATAGAAAAGATTTATCTTCATTGATATCAATCTAACTCAATCATAGGAAAGTTTGAGTGCTAAATTTAGGCATACACTTGGGATTTCTACATCAAAAAACCCCTAAATACTCATAATCCTCTACTTCACATAGGGTTCCCCTTTAAAAAACAGATGTAACTCATGTAGCCATCTGAATCTTGTTTCCTTTTGAAATGCCTATCTGTATAATTATACCAAGTCACACAGCTTTAATTCTCCCCTAACTGAAGTCGGTAGCAAAATTTCCATTGCTTTTAACAGAGAAGGAACAGTTAGTACTAGCGCTAGTTAAAGTATACAGAAATATTTTAGCTGGTTTTAGTGGAAAGTGGATTAAGTCCCCCTTCTCCATCTAAAATTCTGACCCATTTAGTTTGATATTTTACCAAAGATGTTTTCCTGCAGCTAGTATCCAGTTTACATTGGTTAAGATGTGCCAAATCTCAATTGCTGGTTACACCAAGTAACCTTACCTGTCATGAGAAGGCAAAGGAAATGTTGGTGTCTAGCATTTCAGTCCTTCCTCTCATTACTAAATTAAGTATCTTTCTAATAAAAGAAGGCCTGATTCAAAGGCTGCTGAAATCAGTGGAATGGTATCCACCGAAAAGGGTTTTAAATAAGGTCTAATATTTTGAAGGCTATTGACTCACACGCAGCCGTTCCTTCATGATGGATATTTGCAGCTGGGGCTAATAATAGTCTTTAATGTTCTTTCTGATAAATCTCTTGTAATATGTTTAATATGTCCAGTGTTAACTTACATTTCAAGCATTAAACGTGTTTATCTCTACTGGGAGATCAACTGTAAACACGTAAAAATGCTGTGACTATTTAACCCCTGCAAACTGAGATCATTTTTCTGTACGATCAAAATCTGGACAGACTTATTCCCTTTTTTAGAATTATTCCCTTTTTAGTCTCCTTTGATTGAAAGTAGTTTATATTGGACCTTGAGAATGGTCTTTATCAGGCTCTCTGCTAGATACTGTCATTCTGGATCTTTGCATTTCCTTTTTTTTTTGGCCATCTCTACATACTGTATTATCTGCAAAAATTGCATACCAATGGAGAGGAGTTGTGTACATATGCTAGTCATCAACATATTATACAACACTAATTTTACTTACAAGGAAATTTCTGAATAAAGTTTTACATTTTGCAGGGTCAGTTCCTGCCTTCCTCTTGTATATCCATTCCTGACACAAGCAAAATCCCATTGGCAACTGAGGGACAGGCCTGTAGGCTGGCAGCTATGCCTTGCTTGGTACTCCTGATACGTAGAGAGGAGGTGGATATGACACTAGAATCTCTTCCTCCTCC
>JAHREE010000220.1:613203-625493 GCA_033628505.1 Tringa tobata
CCTCCTCCTCCTCCTCCTCCTCTCTGTAACCCATTACGGTTTGCAAAACCAGTGTCAGCTGCAAAATCAGAATCGGTTCTCTGTCCAAAACTCACCGAAGTTTTGAACTGATGGAGGGGTTTAATTTGGGCCCTCTCCCAAGCAGAAACACATTTTGAAAGTTGAACTTAAAGTCTCTTTCTGAAAGCTGCATTAGTATTAGCAAACACTCTTTACTGTCGCTGTGGGATACAGCACTTTAAATCAGCTATTTCATGATGGAATTTTCCTCCCCTTCCTCAGAGGCTGTGAACTGTTCAATCTAAGTCAAGCAGAGCATTGGCAATACTTGCAGCCCCCTTTGGCAGGCGAACAGCAAATGACTCTCGGCTGGGATTCTGTCCCAAAACAACTATCCTGATTGGAAACCTTAGCTAAAACAAGGAGCACCACATCTGTAATCTATACGTTTCTCCTGCAGGCCTCCTAAAATAAGGATAGATAAATATAGAAACCTGCCGGGGCCCGCATGTGGGGACAAAACTTTTATTTGAAGGGGGCAGAACAGACAGATAGTCATGTCGCTGGGTTTGAGGTGAATCCCAGCCCCACTCCCAGCCTGCTGTGCAAACCTAGGTGGCCTTTGCACCTAGCTGGCTGTTCCAAGTTACCCTGGGAGTGTTACCGAAGTAGAGGAGGCATGCCACTAGTGCTGGGGTGAGGAAAGTCATGTCTGTGTTCAGAAGGTGCTGCCTATTTCAGTGCATTACCACATCCCCCTCTTGAGGAGCTCACGACTCTAAGGCTAGGAATTTAGGCACTGGAGGTTAGTTTTCTGGAGACCGGAGTCCTTCTTCTGTCTTGTGATTGTAGGAAAGGTGCTCCTCCATTTGGTACCTGTTTCAAGAAGTCTCCAGTTCAGTAGTCCTATAAGATCTCTAATATTAATTTGCAGAAAAAGATCTGCTTGGGCAGGCCTGGGCACTATGTGCTACTCACAATGATACAGGTGCCCTGGCAGTGCTGTTGGGTGCAACTTGATTAGCCATAGAGAATGAAATACAGAAAAGCAGATGAGAAGAATACTCGCTTGGAAAGCAAAGCAGCCCAGACCTTATTCAGGCATGCCTGCATTGATGTTATAGAGTTAACAGAAGACCTGTCTTTCTTTTCACTACTGTCCTCAACTGCAGCACCAACCCACAGGCAACATGACTGCAATGACAGTGTGAGTATCAGAAAGCAGCAGGAAGCCCAGACAGCCCCTTTGCTCTGAAGTCTGTGAAGTTTGGGACATTGTCACGGCCTGGGTTGGGGCTTTTACAATAGGAAAATCATTCAACGGGCCTCCCAAAGAACACAGTGACCCTGAATCATGCACAGATTGTCCACTTCATCCAGACAAGCACAGAAAAAAATGGTAATAACCTCTGCTTTGGAGTAAATACTTGTAAAACGAGGATAAGTAATACCTTCTGTGGGGTGACTGCAGGTGTAATTCATTGTGAGCAATTCATTTCAAACTCCAGAAGGAAGGCACTGCAAAAGTACACCACCTTACCATCTAAAGAATTGGGAGCTGAACAGATAAAAATATTTGAGACAGGGACTTCTGTGTATGAAGCATTGCACTAGAATCTGCTAGACCGAGGCTTGGCATTTGCAGAGATAATCACTGGAGCTGAGGCAGGGTTAAATGTTGAATTAATACACATGATAGGTCACTGTCCTTTAGTCTTTCCTTCTGGGAGGAAGTAAATAAATCTGACAGTTTAATCTAGCACATTAACCTTCCTCTTAATCCTACAATTTACTTACTAGGGGATTTGTATAATCTACTCGATAAATAAGGACAGTAATTATTCCTGCTACACAGGGCTGTGAGAAATACTTGCAACGAAGCTTGAAGCTGGATTTAAAAACTCTTTTGGTTTTATTAGAAACACAAAACTCTGGCCAGGTTTCCTGGAAAATTCCACGGGGCCCAGTGCAGGTGGAAGCTAACTTTCTGTACGTGTATATGTTTGCTTAGCCAAAGTATAGATCCAGGATTGCGCATGGTCCTGAATACCGGAGAGGAAGAAGCTCTAGGACCATATAGGAAGAACAGCCATGTGCTTCACAGAGGTCCAGCCACTACGTGATCCCACCAAGAAGTCTCACAGTGGAGGAAAGCAGCATAGCCCTATCCATCCCCTATCTGCTAGCAGGCGGTGTTGCCTTCTCTACACATCTCTACACGTAGAAGGCCATCTGTTGTATTAAAGCTATTTCTTTAACTTCCCTTTCAGGAGAGGAAATCAGATGTGACTTGAATGATCAGAAATCTAATAAAGACACTTAGCAGGACTACAGGGGAAAATCCTGCAGGACTTCAGCGATTCCCTTGAACAGAAAGCACTTTTCCTCTCACAGCAGTGAGTGAAATCTTTTTCTTCCCTGAAGAAAAAAAGGCTTTTCAGAGTTTCCCAGGGCACGTGGAAATTAGCACTGTGCCATTTGAGGGCTCCGTATATCAAGAGAAGCCTTTGCATTTCCTTGAACTTCTGTTTTCCTAGATTATATAGGAGGGGCAAACTCTTCTCTCTCTCCTGGACACTGGATAGCACGGGCGTTGAGCAGCACCTGCCCCATTGCAAACACAGTCAAATTCAGCAACTGAAAAGAAAGAAGTCCTACCTCCTGGAGAATTTTTTTGTTATATTTCCTGTTGCTAAAGTTGTGTTTGTAGGTATGACAGAGAGGTCATTTTTTATACATGTGCTCATTGTAGTCACTTTTTGTTAATCTGATTTTCAGAATCTGATAGATTCCCTGAACACACACTCCCGCACAAAGTTGATTTAGGAAGCTCAGGGCAAAGGGACATTTGGACACTTTCCATTATTCATGTTGCTCCAAGTATCTACGTTGAATCGACATGCGTGGAGGACTCCTGGCTGCCCACATTCACATCCATCTGTTCAGATGGCAGGGTGCCCACACAGAGGCTAGCTGGACTTTTGTCCCATGATACAGGTATTCTGCAATAGGAGGGCCACTTAGGCCACACTTCAAACATTATTAACACCACCTCTTCAGCAGGACAGCCTTCCTAGTGCATAATTAATTGAGCTTCCAGCAGCTTCTGTCAGATGTTTGCAACAAGGTTGGTTGCTTGAGTAAGCAGCCATGATTGATACTAAGTACTTCAATTCCTATAAGGTCGGAGGGGTGGGGGACTTGGTTGTATCTCAGATGATTATGTATGAATCAGGCTACAGAATGCTCAGTTCCTGTACCAATGTATGTGTGCAGCAGACAACGAGGGAAGTTAGCTTTGAGCTGGGCTTTACAGAGACTGGAAATTAAGCCCAGTGCAACCAGTTGGAATTCAATAGAAGAAGTCTCAGTAAGAAGGGAATCAAAAATGTTTAAAGTCATAAATTCATTCACAGTAAGGAAGTTGTTGCAGCTGTTTTCAAAACTCTGTGCAGAAGAGGCATCTTTTCATGGACTGTGGTGATATATAGGGGATTATTTTAGTAGAACATCCTAACTGCCCTACACCATGGCAAGACGTTGTTTCATAGGTGGCCTCTCCTAGCCCTCCTCAGCTCACAATGCTTTCAAATACTTCTGTAGGTGATGTGGTAGACTCCCATACAGTCTTCTACATCGCGAAATGGAGGCACCAACTAACTAATAATAACCCCTCAAAGTATCAACTATTTTTACTATTATTTAAAGACCTAAGTAGCTTTCTCAACATTTACAGCAACTTCCAGACACTTTCTAATTATTCTTTGATACCATAAAAAAACCTCAAGAAACCAAAATCAGACCCTGGTGTGCTTTATAAAGAATAGAAGAGAGATAGTTGGCTCCAGATATGTGTGAAGCCACCTGTAATGATGCTCTAACACACCCATTTCTCATCAGTCTTTTGAGGCAAAACCAAATTTGTGAGTTGCATCAGCTAATCCATTTAGAAGCCCTTTTATGACCATTATCAACAGTTATTTTCACCTTTAAGTGGGCCAAACAGAGGGCTGGGACCTAGGTCTCACAACCAGCCCTGAAGAGTACCAGGGATTTATTGCTTTCACCTTACCTCCTCCTGTGGCCACATCAGAGCCCCTACCTGGGCTGTGCCCACACCCTAAGGGCACAAATAGGCCTTAACTGCCCTAAACAGCCACACCTGGGTCCTCCAGCTGTGCAAACTCCATCTATCACTCCAGGAGCCCCATTTAAGCTCTGCTTGGAGGCCTTACTCCTCTCCTGAGCTACTTTATAGGTGTGCTTCTGCTCTGTTCTGGTTCCTGTTGCCTCAATTTTCTTACTTGTCTTCCTAAATGGGCCCTAAGGCTGTATTGCAGGTAAGTTTGTGTACAGCCCTGTCCCTCATCCTTTTTTCCTGGGTGGAAAACTTGGTATAGGTAGCCCTGTTTCTAGGCTTATTTTGTGCTGTTCCTGACCGTGCTCCCTGTATGGAGCCCAGGCCAGCTCATCGTGTCACCTGCTCCAGGGCTGTGGGTGGATCTGGGTGCTGCTTCGGCCTGAGGGGTGAGGGCATTGCAGGGCCTGCAGCAGGGTCACCCTCAGCAGTTGGCTTGTTCTCTGGGAGTCCTGTTGTGGTTGGACATTTAGACTAACACCTAGATTTTAATGAGTTGTGTTCCTAAGGAGATCAGGCCCTGGTTTGGAGGTGGGTTTCTTTTTGCGGGGGGGAGGGAAGGAATTTTTTGTTTCTTGCAGGGAAGCGAGAAGAGCGTTTCTTGTTAATTGTGTCAATAGACGACTACAGCTTGTGGAAAGGCACAACAAAAAAAGGGGCATAATTCAGCATCTTCTCTGATTTATGGAATGTCTCTGAATGAACTTTTTAACAATAGTATTTGTTCCCATAATACCCATTAAATGCAGATGGCTGATTTATTTCCCTGATGTTCCCATCACGCTGCAGTTTCAAACTGTGTGTGGCAGGGGGGTTACTGTACTTGCTGGGTGGCTAAAGTCACTTGCACTTTAGCCTCTTGCTGCCACCTGAGGCATATGATAATCACACATCAATGTACTGCCTGTCATCTTGTATTGCTTGGCTGTGTGTCCTACTCAAATGCAGCCTTGTCAAAAGTCGCTTTGAATTATTAGCAGAAAGGCCACCCAGGAGACAAAGATCCTGCAAGTAAGGAGTACAGAGCAAGGCATTAATTGGGTGTAATAGTGCTACCAACATGCTGAACAGCTCATGTGCAATATATGTGCTAGTGTAGCAGGCAAAAGCTTGTAAGGACTGTGCATAATGTTAGCTCTAGCCAAGTAAAGGCACTGGGAGGGTGAGTGGGTTATATTGCCTTTCCCTGGCCAAACTCTGTAAAACTGGAGCTGCAAGTCCATCAGTTCTGTGGCTTGCTGTCACAGACCCTCGAAGAAAAGGTGAAAAATACTAGGTTTAATCATCTTCCACTTATTTCTTAGTTACAATTCAGATGGGAGGAGCATCAGCAATTGCTCCCTTGATCTCCTCAATGGATAGAGAGAGAATGATCCAACATCACTTAAAAAGAGGCATAGACTTATGGTGGGGAAAAGGGGTGAATGAGTCTCTTGTCAGCAGTGCCCAGTGCAGCATGTACATCAGGGCTGTATGTGCCTAGACAACCTAGCTGCAGAAAGGCTGCTGTGGCTGTATGAAGGCATCTATAAAGGATCATGTGTTTTGATAAGAATGTTCTTGTAGGTTGTCTGTATTGATGTGGTGATAGTAAGTCTGACCAGCAGGAGGTTAGGAGGTGCGAGGGGATGTCATGAAGGAGAGGCTGTTTCACAGGTGAAGTAATGACAAAAGAATGGAAGTATGAAACCAGATACAAAGGCTACCAAAAGCCCACCTAATGTAAAGGAAAACAGTTTGCAATTCCCTGAGGTTCTTGACATAATGGAAGTGCAAGTGATGAGTTCTATAATGTTCTGGGCTGGGGAAACTGCAAATAAATTGTAATTAGTACTTAGTGATGGACAGTTATTGTGGTCAGCCTCTTGAATTAAAGTAACGGGGTATTTCTGTACCTGTACATGCGTGTCACAAAGGCAGTAAGAACTGAAGTTTCACTGTGCTCATCCATTTGGTGGCAAATTAGCAAGATGAAATCAGTTGTGAAATGTTAATTTGCTGATACAAACCAGAGGTTTCACTGCAGCAGAACAATGGCTCTATACTTTGTCACTACCGACGAAGAGGAAAAATTAGCAAGTACATTTTGCTCATCTTCATTGTGGTGATTATGGACCTGTTTCAACCTGTTGCTTCTGATGGAGCCATTAAATGGGTAGCCACAGTGGAGAATCCTTAATAATGTGTATAATCTTTCATTATAGCTTAGGTGAAGCCATTCCACCGTGCATGTTCACGAACAAGCTAGCTTGGTTCCCTTTGTGCAGAGAACCAAGGGAATGTTGAGGGGTGGTGGGTTGTGAGGCTGTGGGTTGTCTTCAAATGAATGTGAAGGGGAGGAGTGGTGGTGTTTGGATTTGGGATGGGGAGGTCACTCTCCTTGCACTTCCCTCAGTCCACGTTACTTCCTTATTCTGGTACAGAAATATACCTTGCACCACCTCTAAAAACTGATCAGGAAAACAGGGTGGGTGTCGCTAGAATAAAATGGTTAGGGGTATTTGATAACAATAATAATAATCTAAAAGGTACACTTGCTTCTGTAACTGGAGCTTTGCTTACTGATAGTTCTTATCTTTTATTTTTTTGAGTGCTGAATTTCTTTGGGGAACCTCATTATTTTTGAGACGGATTCCTGAAAAGTGTAACTTCGGGCTTGGAGTAAAGGCCACAGGGATTAAATTTGTTTTCCCGTATATGCCTTCATCTGGAGCAACCGAGATCCTAAATCAGTAGGTGCTTTGGTCAAGGTCATGTAACAATTCAGTGGCTATAATTATGTGAAAATACAGACTCTGAGCTGCAGGGAGAATACTGGAGTATCTCCTCCATTCAAGTACTCTTGTTGGTTTTGTCAATATGATATTTATTTTGAGTGTAAATGGCAACTAACAGGCTGAGTATGTTCTTCTATTTTTTGTACTTGGGCTGCCTAGTGTGTACTACCAAACATGCAGGTGAGGAGGCAGAAGTGTGTGTTTAACACTTTAAAAATTGGATCCTTAATACCCAGCCACTAAAGTGTTTCAGCTAGTGTTATCACAGTAGTATCTAAGGTGGAATCCTTACCTGAGGGCTTGAGGTATCATCGCTCTGGGAGGTAGGAGACGTATTGGGTCCCTACACAGACCACTAGAAAGCTAGCATAGAAAGATTTCTTTTAATGTTTTAGATGTGTTGAATTGTAAGATACAAGAAAGATAATGCACTAATTTTAAGAAGTATGTGATCAAACCACCCCCCCCAAGTTTATTTGAATCGTGTAACAGTGTATTTAAGAAATTTTTAAGCCAAACAACTGTATGTATTTTTTGATGAAGTGTTGATTTTTGAAAGCAAGCTACTATATTTAGAAGAACAAACAGCATCTATTATTATTTTGTTTTTTATATTCTGTGCACTGTTCCCAGTAGGGAAGGGATTTTTCTTTCAGATTTTCATTCTCTCAAGTTGCACAATGTGAGCCATGAGAAATTAACCAACTTGGAATCTGGTAACAGTGCTACGTAGCTGGTTTCCTTAACTCTGTCAATTTGATAACATCATAGTTAATTGACAAGAGATTATTGCCCTGGCCTAGGGAAGACCTTACTAATACTATTTTTTAATAATAAGCATAGATTCATAGCTAGGTCGTTGTGGTTTGTCTATCAATTGAGATGCCAAACTTGCCTAAGGCAACTACTTTTTTTTTTAATTTGCATTAAACAAAGAAGCTTTTGAGGCATATTTCTGAGACCTTGCCCGAGCAAGTAAACAATGTCATATGTGCACTTTGCCCCTCTGACAAAGGAGAATATCCCATTGCTGTGTTACAACCTATTTAGCTCCTTCCTGTGGGATGTAAGACTACACAGCTTTTCCTCTTGTGCATGAAGATCTCTTGTACAGTCAGAGGCAGACTCTTTCCCATTTGCCCTGTGCAGAAACCTTAAATATCTCTTCCTGATGGATCTCCAGCATCTACCTGTTTGGGCCCATGCTTTGATATCTGTTGTGGATTTAACTTATTTCATTGAGACTAAAACTTTTGGACTGTCTTCTCAACTTGCACACTTTAAAAAAGCCGTTTAAAGGAGTGCCTTTTGTTCTGTTTTTGGACAGAACATTGCAGAACAGGGTTTCCAGTTCAGGATTTGGATATTGTTGCTATTTTATTTCAATGTAAATACCTAAGCCCCTCAGGAGAGGAAAGAGGTAAAGGCAAGATAATTGTGCTTAGTGTACTTTGAGACACGTGATGTTTAGTTCAAATCCCATAGCCTGAAAAAAGAGATTTCTATGCAGAAGCATGGCTAAATTGCAGTAGAAAAAAATGCATAACAGTAGAGCTTTATGTGAAAACACAGTATTTTGGTTTAAACTGAGGAAAATCCTTTCCATTGGGGTAAAATTTCTGAGTGTATATATTCTGCCTCTTCTCTGCACCTTTATTGTAATGTCTAAATATTTCTAGGTAAAACTTTTTTTCACACAGTGGTGTGTTGTTTAGATAAAAATACAAGCTTACCTGTGCAATTCCTCTCCATGCAGTCTCTTCCTGACTACAGAAAATCAACAAATACCTGCCATCTCTAAAAAGAAAAGTCACTCCCTGGTTAGAGCCTGAATGGGTTAAAAATGTGATTAGAAGTCATGCTGGACAGCTCTGGTTCACAGTAAATGAAAATCTGACTCACTGTCTTAATGTCTTCAGATAACATTTTTTAATTCAGAGATAGCATCACTGAATTTCTTATAAACTCCAAGTTCCTTGTCTTTATGAAAGTTATTCAAAGTAATCTTTAATTTAGGGCTATATCATAGAATCATAGAATGTTTTGAGTTGGAAGGGACCTTCAAGATCATCTACTTTCAACCTGCCTGCCATGGGCAGGGACATCTCCCACCAGACCAGGTGCTCAAAGCCCCATCCAGGCTGGCCTTGAACACCTCCAGGGATGGGGCATCCACAGCTGCTCTGGGCAACCTGTTCCAGTGTCTCACCACCCTCACAGGAAAGAATTTCTTCCTAGTACTTAGTTTAAATCTCTCCTCTTCCAGTTTAAAACCATTACCCCTCATCCTATGGCTACACTTCCTGACAAAGAGTCCCTCCCCAGCTCTCCTGTAGCTCCCTTCAGATATTGGAAGGCCACTATGAGGTCTCCTTGAAGCCTTCTCTTCTCCAGGATGAACAACCCCAACTCTCTCAGCCTGTCTTCATAGGAGAGGTGCTCCAGCCCTCTCATCTTTGTGGCCCTCTGCTGGACTTGCTCCTGTGCTGAGGACTCCAGAGCTGGATGCAGTACTCAGGTGGGGTCTCACCAGAGCAGATTAGAGGGACGGAATCACCTCCCTGGAACTGCTGGCCACACCTTTTGGATGTAGTTGGCTTTCTGGGCTGCAATATATGCTTAGCGTCTGATTTTTCTCTCCTTAGCATTCTCCTTAGTTCACCACTAGTAGGTAGCTATTGACAATTCTGTATCCACATACATCCTGGAGCTTTGTTAAAGTTTTACTTTTAATATATGAAAAGTGACATACTGAAGTATAATGTATGACACCTGTCTTTGTAAAGAAGTTGTGAACTACCTTATTACAGCAGAATATATTTCACCTGAAAAGTCTCCTGCAATGTGGTTACCCACATAACTGCTTAATTTCTCTGTGGTAATAGTTCTTTTGGTTTGCAATCTCTGACATGTAAAGAGTGATGTGGTTGCTGTAGAAAGGCAGCTGCTACTTCAGGTCCTTTTAAGGTATGTTTTAATACTCAGGTGGTGGATTTTGTTTCACTGCATCCATAGCAAAATTAAATTCTTTGAGGACTTGGGAGGCCCGCGTCAACTTGAAGGCCGAAAAACATAATATAGAACTGGTATCACAGAAGGAAACATAGATCTCCATTCCCCAACAAGCTTTAATGAAAAATTATGCAAGAAATTGCCTTCAAAAAACCTTCCAGAATGAAAGTGCCAGGGTAAAAGAAGACTGTAAATGAGTGGGTGATTTGTTTATTTTATTCAGATATACAGTAGCAGTTCAGTCTGCAGGCTTTCTTCTTGCCCCAGGAATGATACGGCAGCTGGAATGTGGTATTACAGGATATTACTTCTAAGTAAAGAATAATGCTGGAAGGGTCATTGCTTCAGGTTCCATGGGCAGCACCTGCAGTTAAACTGATTTAGCATTACTGTAAATCCTTAGGATTTGATGTTTAAGCAGCATTAGATGACCAACATATCTAAACTACTCAGTTGTAGATAGGCTTAATTAGTCATAATTAACTTAATTAAGTTCATTTCGTAGCACAGCATTAAACTGCAAAGCATCACAGAATAAAGGTTTACTGAATGTCCTCTAGATCAGCTGGAAGGTTTTGAGCTCAGTTGTGTAGCTACTGAGTGATCTGGTTGCAATGGTCCCTTGTGACTTGTCTCTCTGTTCACCCTCATTTCAGCAGCCTTGCCTGACAGCGAGCCACAGTACAAAATTAATCTGAGTCAAGTGTGAGCACCTTAGCACGTTTATATCAAATTAGTCAGGGAGCAGAGTGTGGAGGTTATGATGCGAGCCAGCTTTGTGCTAGCTGAGGAGAACAGAAGATACCTGACACAGTGTAATGTTAGGGTATTGTGAACAGGTAACTGATCTGGCAACTAATACTGAGTTGATATTGGAAACACTTTTGGAACAAATTTGAACTAGCAAAGCTTGCGTAGCAAACAAATGCATTATGTCATGCAGGCTGTGGCATTCTTTTGTCTGACAAATGGAGCCCTAAAGCCAGAATTGCTTTATTGTCAGAGCCTGATCTGAGGGCTGTTGGTAGATGGACCATGCCTTGACTGTGTAGGTACCACCTGTAAAACTCCTGTGACTTGTTTGTCCAAGGCACCAGTGTTCATGTACTAGCACAAATTCCTTGTGCAGAAAGCCAAAATCGTAACTTATTCTTGAGCTATTTACTTGTGTTTCAGGAAGCATGAGTTCCACCATACTTGAGCCATGGTGGTTCACAACTGAGCTTTACCCTGGAGTAGGTACAGATACCTGATTATCCCCCGGAATCTGCACAAATCTGTTTATCTGTCTCTTCTGATAGATTCTGCTGGCAAGAGCCAAATTGCAAAGCCATCTTTCCTCTTCAAAGAAAGTGGCTTCACAAGGGATTTTGAATCCAGTTTTTTTTCCTTTAGGATCTTTGAGCTTTGCTAGTGAAGATACCCATTGCTATGTCAGTTAATAAATCACTTCTTAATATTTGGCCCGAAGCTATTGTAATTTATACGTTATCCTTATGTAAGAATTATTACAGTGCTATCTTTTTCTATTGTTCATTTTCAGGAGGTAGGTTTCCAATCAAAGTATGAATTAGTAAGCTTACAAATAAAAATTCATTCTGTGTTGTGCTATTGTATAAGTCTTTTCCCATAATTCCAAACATAAGTATGTTGGATTGCCGTATCAACTACGTAAACTGTGGACCAAAGACCCAAACAGCAAAATGAAGCAAAATCTCCCACCTCCCTTTCCAGTACAATAGTAGAAGCATCATTTGGTGGAAATGACAGAAAGATCTTAATCGTCCTGGCACCAGAAAGTGTTTTAATAGAAAAGAAAGATTTTTTTTTTTTAAATAAATAGTTCTCCCTTGCCACTTACTAGGTTTCCAGTACTGCATATACAGCATACATAAGCAGTCCTTAAGGGAACAGGAAGTTTTTTTATGGACAAGAATTCAGATTTTCAAGGACTTGGACCCGTGTACTTTTCAGATATGCTCAGCAATTCTTGCAAAACTCCAAATTCTGTTTTTTAAATGTCACTTGAAACTTAATTTGGTGTCAGTGGTTACAGATATTAGAATTTTTTCAGAAAACAAGTGTCCATTTTTGTAGTAAGAAACTTTCTGAATCGGAGTTCTTTCAACTCCAGAGTATAAAGATTTTTATAATAACTTTCTCACCAGAATATTCTAAAATAAAAAGGAAATAGAACATTTCTGTTCAGAAGAGTAATGACTGAGTTTTAAAAATCAAAGATAGAAGTTGGCACCAACAATTCATAATATTTTGGGATTATTCCCTGAACACATTTATATTCTAATAAATTTATTTTGGTTTTCATTTCTTTCAAGCTCTGTCTTCTTTTTTTTTTTTTTTTT
>JAHREE010000220.1:625568-675765 GCA_033628505.1 Tringa tobata
GATCTGGCAACTAATACTGAGTTGATATTGGAAACACTTTTGGAACAAATTTGAACTAGCAAAGCTTGCGTAGCAAACAAATGCATTATGTCATGCAGGCTGTGGCATTCTTTTGTCTGACAAATGGAGCCCTAAAGCCAGAATTGCTTTATTGTCAGAGCCTGATCTGAGGGCTGTTGGTAGATGGACCATGCCTTGACTGTGTAGGTACCACCTGTAAAACTCCTGTGACTTGTTTGTCCAAGGCACCAGTGTTCATGTACTAGCACAAATTCCTTGTGCAGAAAGCCAAAATCGTAACTTATTCTTGAGCTATTTACTTGTGTTTCAGGAAGCATGAGTTCCACCATACTTGAGCCATGGTGGTTCACAACTGAGCTTTACCCTGGAGTAGGTACAGATACCTGATTATCCCCCGGAATCTGCACAAATCTGTTTATCTGTCTCTTCTGATAGATTCTGCTGGCAAGAGCCAAATTGCAAAGCCATCTTTCCTCTTCAAAGAAAGTGGCTTCACAAGGGATTTTGAATCCAGTTTTTTTTCCTTTAGGATCTTTGAGCTTTGCTAGTGAAGATACCCATTGCTATGTCAGTTAATAAATCACTTCTTAATATTTGGCCCGAAGCTATTGTAATTTATACGTTATCCTTATGTAAGAATTATTACAGTGCTATCTTTTTCTATTGTTCATTTTCAGGAGGTAGGTTTCCAATCAAAGTATGAATTAGTAAGCTTACAAATAAAAATTCATTCTGTGTTGTGCTATTGTATAAGTCTTTTCCCATAATTCCAAACATAAATATGTTGGATTGCCATATCAACTACGTAAACTGTGGACCAAAGACCCAAACAGCAAAATGAAGCAAAATCTCCCACCTCCCTTTCCAGTACAATAGTAGAAGCATCATTTGGTGGAAATGACAGAAAGATCTTAATCGTCCTGGCACCAGAAAGTGTTTTAATAGAAAAGAAAGATTTTTTTTTTAAATAGTTCTCCCTTGCCACTTACTAGGTTTCCAGTACTGCATATACAGCATACATAAGCAGTCCTTAAGGGAACAGGAAGTTTTTTTATGGACAAGAATTCAGATTTTCAAGGACTTGGACCCGTGTACTTTTCAGATATGCTCAGCAATTCTTGCAAAACTCCAAATTCTGTTTTTTAAATGTCACTTGAAACTTAATTTGGTGTCAGTGGTTGCAGATATTAGAATTTTTTCAGAAAACAAGTGTCCATTTTTGTAGTAAGAAACTTTCTGAATTGGAGTTCTTTCAACTCCAGAGTATAAAGATTTTTATAATAACTTTCTCACCAGAATATTCTAAAATAAAAAGGAAATAGAACATTTCTGTTCAGAAGAGTAATGACTGAGTTTTAAAAATCAAAGATAGAAGTTGGCACCAACAATTCATAATATTTTGGGATTATTCCCTGTATTCCCTGAACACATTTATATTCTAATAAATTTATTTTGGTTTTCATTTCTTTCAAGCTCTGTCTTCTTTTTTTTTTTTTTTTTTTGCTTATTGTTGGAGAAAAGCCACTAAAAGTCAAAGGAAAAGAAGCATGCCAAGTAGTAAAAACAACTCTGAGTGGAACCTCTATGACTTCTTTCATGCCAAAAAGTCCATTACAACTCTGGAGCTGGTGAAATAACTCTTTATGTTGCACTATTCTCATGCAGTTACTAAAATTCTTGTTCATTTTAAGAACTTAACACCTGCTCCACCTTCTGTGAGCTTCCAAGATAGTTTGCCAGACACACATGCTCAAGCATAGGCAAGGATATATTGAACTGCCTGAAGAGCCACACATTGGCTCCATAACAACAGCAGTCAGATCAATATGAAGTTAGAAGTACTCATGAAATGCCTCCTTTTCTTTTTTGCTCCCCTATATAAATTGCTTGTCAAACAACTTAATGTTTGTGGCAAATTTTACTTTGTTTGTGCAGCTGGAAGGATCAGCACATGAAAGAGGGCTTTTCTTTGAAGGTGGGAAGAACTGAAGGAGGTTCAAAGATAACTAAGATCAATATTTTTTTAACTTAGATATCTAAATTTTGGCTACTATGTTTTACATAAGATTTGGTGAATGCCTGCTGAATTTATCAAAATGAGTCATTATTTGAAAAACATTCCTATGCTTTGATTTTGATAGTTTGCTATAAAAACCTTGTTCTATACGCTAGCCCTTTTCTATGAGGTGTCAGCATTGAAAGTATAGACTCAAGCTGCTTGATTGTTCAAGGACTGAAACAAGCTCTAAGGTTCCTCAGAAACAGTTCTTTATTAATGCTTTTTTCAACCTGGGAATATATATACACACATGGTGGGTAAGACAGCTCTAGGAGTTAACCTAAGGAACAATGTTTCTTAACTTGAGAGTAGCTCTGAGAAGAAGGACTCGGGGGGTGTTTGTCATTGAGAAGCTCAATGTGAGCTGGCAATGTGTGCTCACATCCCAGAAAGCCAATGGTATCCTGGGCTGCATCAAAATAAGGGTGGTCAGCAGTTCGAGGGAGGTGATTCTGCCACTTCTCTCTCGTGAGACCCCACGTGAAGTGCTGTGTACAGCTCTGGGACCCTCACCATAGGGGCACAGACCTGTTGGGAGTGAGTCCAGGGGAGGGCTGTGAAGATGATCAGAGGGCTGATGTCTTCTATGAAGACAGGGTGAGAGAGCTGGGATTGTTCAACGTGGAGAAGAGAAAGCTTCAGGGAGACTTTAGAGCAGTACTTAAAGGGGGCCAACAGGAAAGATGGGGTGGGACTCTCTGTGGGGGGTGTAGTGATAGGACAAGGCGTTATGGTTTTAAACTGAAAGAAAGGAGATAAGATATTAGGAAGAAATTCTTTACTTTGAGGGTGGTGAGACACTGGAACAGGTTGCTCAGACAAGTTGTAGATGCCCCATCCCTGGAAGATTTCAAGGTCAGGTTGGATGGGGCTTTGAGCAACCTGGTATTGTGGGAGATGTCCCTGCCCATGGCAGGGGGTAGGAACTAGATAATCTTTAAGGTTCCTTCCAAATCCAATAAATCTATGATTCCACAAGTATCTGAATGTCCCTGCCCTTGTCTGTGGCTGGGATGTCACTTACTTAGCCAACTTGCCATGTATAAGGTTCACTGCTGACAGCTGTAGCAAGCACCCTCTTCCTGTCACCTTTTCTGTGTTGGTAAATGCAGAACGGAGACATATTACAGCCTTGCCTTCTGCATGACACTGTAACAGCCCCTCTGCAAACTACTTGTGAGGCAGAGAAGACACAAGATGAGCAGGAGCCGGGTAGCCAGTTTTATCTGTTACCCTGCCACCACCACCAGGAACTGCTCTGGTGTTGGTTCTAGGACTTGAACAATGTGATGTTGGAGGATAATATCTCCTGTAATGCTAAGGAAGAGACATTCCTTATCTCTCTTAGAAGGAAGCTGTTGATGCTGAGAAGAACCTGTCCATCCCAGGAGCCAAGCAAGTTCTACTCCTGGAGTGACAGGAATGTCCCTACCTGAGTCCAAAGGCCTCACTTTGGTGAGGTGAGGATGCAGAGAACATCTGGCAGGCATAGACTGATACACCCATGAAGGTGTTAAGGAGACTCAAAGGCTTAATAGACAGAAGGAGAGAATATGAAGTATGGATTACAATGGGAAACCAAATTATGGACACATTGCAAAGATGGGGTACATGGAGAACGTGACAGTAGAAATTAATTATAAGAGTCTCCTGTTTGATCTCAGAGTATTGGAGGTGCACAATTGTGAGGGGGGTGTCTTGATAAACATCAATGGCAGAATATTGCTTTCACTGGTTGCGTTCAGTCTCCCATCCAGAGCTCTGTGAAACAACATGGCAGTGGAACTATTTGTAGCTCAGAACACAACAATGCAGGGAGTTAACATGCCACAGAAGTGGTTCTGTGACAGCGGACATGGATAGCTTGGGATGTATGGCACTGGCATTTGATGATAGCATGAATTCAACTGTCAACCAGCTTCATAAGCTGTCTTGACATTGATTTCTTGAAGAAAAAAATAATAAATGGAAATATAGAGGAGTGTAAGGTGGAGGAACTTAACTGGCTAAAATACAGAATAAGCTAATGAGTCATACCAGTGATTTAAAGGATGTGCCAGGGCTCATGGAAAAAGTACAGAAGGCCTTAAATAGTCATTGGAAAAGGTGAGGTTGAAAAATACTCAGTAGCGTAAACAGACTGCCCCTATGAATCTGACAACATGCAACCTTTCAAACCTGATAGCTCAAGGTATGAACTCCACCTTGGATTACTTGATTTAAGAGTAAGAATCACTGACAAATGCAAGGGAAAAAAGTTGCTATTAAAAAAACCAACCAACCAGCCCCAGAATTACTATTAGTTTTTAAGCAGACATTGGTAGAAGTGGATGCACAAAAAGGTTCTGTTAACCGTTTCTTCTGATGGGCATTTCTTGAAATAAAGTGTAGGTGCCAATCAGGTAATACAATTTAAGGGCTGGTGGCTTAAGGACTTGTCTGACATATTGTGAAATGTCAGTGAATTGAACTTAAAGATTGGGATCTCTGGTTTAACTGAATAAATATCTATATTTATAATAAACATCTATATCTATAATATCTATATAATGCCACTGCATTCAGAGTCCTCTGAAGAAATCTTAAACAAGGAGAGGTAAGCGCTCACATTTGTTCAGGCATGTTCTCACCCTGCTCAGAGAAGAAGATTTCTCTGCTGCTGCTGAGGGTGAAAATGGACACCTCAAATGATGCACGTGAACTACTTCATGGTGGTGTTTCTTACAAGGGGGCAAAATAGAAGGGACCCTCCACTCCCATTTTGTAAAATGAATGGTGTCCTAACCAAAAGAGAAGGCTCTTGGGGTTATGCTGTCATGAATTGGGGTATGAACAGTTTGAGAACTGTACAGAGTTCACTGGGTATTTGAATAGCTATGGAAATGATCTGGTAGAATTATGGAGTCTTTTTTTCTATTGCAAATAGAGTATTTCTGTGCTGACACTCCTTTCGGAACAGTCCCATCTTAAAGATTTTTAGTAAAATGGACAGTTAAAAGTTCTTATTCATGCTAAGGAATTAATAATTGCTGGGCTTCACTATGTGTGCTGTAATTCTTTTAATAGCTTCATTCCATTATCAACTATTTATTAAAAAGATTTCACTACAGATATAGGCTTTATGGAGATTACTGTGCACTATACTTAATTACCAGATGTTCAGTATGTTTACAGTATATCTGGTATTCAAGTAAACTTGTCTGCATGAAAACCATCTAAAATGAACAGTTAAAATACCACTGTAAAGCTCTGTATTATAATAACTTGAAATGGAAATTCCAGCTGGGAATATAAAGAATTTCAGCCTTACTGCAAAACATTATTAAACTCCAGTGAAAATGTGTTTTGCTCTCTGAATTTACCTTGTACATTCACTCCATCAGATAAACAATCACCCATGTGATTTTTGTATTCTTTTAGTTAGCTTATTGCTGTCTTTCATCAAATCTATATAAACTCAACTGTATGTTTATCTTTGTAACCAAACTTCAGAGTTTTATAGTTAGGGGGTTTAAAATTGAGAGGTGCCAAAGCCAAGGGCAAGTGTGTTATGTTGTCTCAGTTCCATTATGTAGCTTCTTTAAAATTGTGTTTCCTGGGCAATTTTTTTTTTAATTTTTAGGAAGATGTGACTAGCAAAGATCTCCAAGCCTAAGGCCAGTCTGTTGTAAACTCAACTCACCATCTTAAAAGTAGAGAGAGAATTTTATCTTCGTGTCTCAAGAAGCTGGCTGACCTAGAATATTTCTTTCTTTCTTTTTCTAATTTTGAGTCTAGTTTTATTCCTATTTTGTATCACTTTGTACTGGGCTGACATTGTTTTTCATTTAAATGAGGCTTCTCCTTCCCTATTATTGATCTTGAGCAATTATGCCTTGTAGGCTCCCTGTTGAGTCTTACTTAATCCTAGGCTAAGCAAGTCAAGCTGTTTTCCAGTCTACTTTCGATTCCTCTGCTAACATGTTTTTCTGTTTTTCATCTTCATATGACCAGAACAGCACACATATATTCTGCATGAAGTCTCATGAGTGCTCTTGTAATAAATTTCATAATTCTTTTTCAGGGAAACATTAATGAATCCCAATATATCTTTCCATAGCTGTTGCATATCAGCAATTCATAGTCAACTTGTGGTCAATTAAAATAACCAGATGACTCTGTTCTCTGCATTTCTACCTTAAGAGTTCCTAGTTTGAATCCAAAATACTTGTCCCTACATTCTTTTTATATGATATAGCACTCTGTATTTCACCCCCTCTCTCCAATGCCACCAAACACAGCTCAGAGTGTACTCTGATTTCTTCCCTCCCAAATGTGCAGCTGTGTGTCAAACTGTTATTAACATTAAATTTGTCTTTCTGCAATTATCTTTCTATCACACTTGCACAAAGTCAGCTCTAAAGTTTCAATGATTCTTTGCCAAATACATCTGTTATTCATGTGCTAGGATAACTGAGTCCTACCTGCAGTACTGGATTTTCCTCCTAGTTTTGTCTGCTGCAAAAAGGGCCTGAACGACCCAAATCTTAGCAGAACCTAATTCTGAAATAACAGTAATATGCATTTCTGCCTATATCCAGCTCCATGTTTCTGTCTATGCTTGCTTCTGGCGGCAGCAGATCCATCCCATTGCTTCAGCAAAAAATTCTTTTACTGATCTCTTCCAGTATGAACCTCAGCTGGTCCATTTTTAATGTTGCCCCTTCTTACTACTTTCAAGCCCAACATACGAGTAGCAGACAGTGCTATCTAACCTCTTTTTACTTTTATTTCTGTTTTCTGTGAACTTCAGGGGCCTGGATCTGCTCTCGATGACACCTAGGGAAGTTTTATGGTTGACTTTAAAGGGAATTGAACCAGGACTTAGGTTGGCAGTGCCCCATGGCCAATACCCACACCGCAATCCCTTCAACCTCTGCTGTGATTATTCCTCCATGAGCTGCGTAATAAGGACATGAGGGTGAAAGTCAGGGCAGTGCGTTTCATCATTTTCCTGTAGGCTTCTCATTCACATAATAGACTTCTTCCCTTGTCACAACTTTATTAAAAAGGATATCACCATAGATACAGCATCTAAAGGGATTATCACATAGTAAATGTAATTACATATTTCTCAGCATGTTGCCTGTGTTTGGCAGTGAAACATAATAGACTTGATCCTTCTTGTATCTTCCAATGTGACTGCTACAAGTCTCCAAAGTATCAAATTACCTGAAATAAAGAATTGTAAAGAAATCAGCGTATGGAGGCATGGCTAAATTCTTACTAGCTTGTGTTCCAAACACTTTAGCTTAAGGTCTTATATTTGCTTTGCAGTGGATGTGAAAGCAGTGTAAACACACTTTGGAGGAATTATTTGTCTACATCCCAGTAGGATAACAAAGACAAAGAAAAAAACAGAAACATTAAAAACTATTAAAAATATATAAAATGATTCTACAGTGGCTTTTTGGTTGTTTTCTGGAAAAATCTCTGTAGTTCAAGCTACCATGAGCATCGTTTAATGTCTAGGATTGGCAAGACTCTGTTGTTTCTAACAGGATGCAGGTGAGCTGCTGTTGAGAAATGAGGTAGCATGCCACTTGTGACAGGGGGGCCAGGCAGGGTGGTGCGGACATGGAGTTCTTAGGATACTGGCAGGAGCAGTAAGGAGAAGTAATGTTTTGAGAAGTTAGCCAGGATGTTACAAGAAATTTGGAAATGCAGCTGGAGTGGAGGGTTGTATACTCACATACATGTGAAGGATGTGAAGAGGAAGAAGCAGGCTGAAGAACAGAATAAGGCACAAAAGGAAAATGTGAAGTGCAGGGAACTGAAGAGAGGAAAATGTGAAGGGGGGGCCGTCAGGGGATGAATGGTAAACTGGGCAGCTACCGATCTAGACCAGCTGGGGCACGGGGCAGCAATCATGGCAACATCCAACTCTCTACCCTGATAAGAGTGAAGTGCAGGAGAGTTATATTCACCCAAGTTATGGCAGCCAGCTGTGTGAAGTGATATGTATCACAGAAATTGTCATCTTGGAGTTTGTCTCTCTCTGCAGTGCTCTCAATTGCACAGGGAGTTAAGTGTGGTACGTGTTTTGCACACGGTGGGAGAATGTAAGCTTGTCAAAGCAAGAATGGCTGTAATTAGTTCATTGGAAAAAAAAGACCCCTTGGGAGGCAACTTCCTCCCTGCCTCACTGAGAAATAGCACAAGATTTGCTCATTTCTGCATAAACTGGGAGTGACGTGGTGACTCATGCTGTACGTGACACCCAAAGCCAAGCTGCATGTGGCATAAATGACAGCAGAACAGGCCCCGCAGTGTTTCAGGCTTCACGAGCTGGGAGAGCCTGACAGCTTTCTCTAAGGCTAATTTAGTGGTTTCCTTCCAAACTGTCAAGTCTACATTTGTATGTACAACTCTCCATTTCCAAGGCTATGATGGGGTATTTTAAGTGTCTGTAGGAGGCTGTGTGGAATAAAAATTCTTTTCTGTCAGTGGTTCCTTGTGGCTAGCTTTTTTTCCCTACCTTTCTTTCCTCTTCATATTTAGTGTGCTCTAGTCACCACTCCTAAGATCTGAGACTTCAGCTGTGGTAACATGGCCTCTAACTAAAACCATGAAGCTTTTGATTTATTTTTGTCAGCATGTGTTTAAATTGTATGTACTAAACATGTTCATCTTGCCATTTCATAGTTCATTGTCCTTAAGTCCTCACTCAAAACTGTATTGTTACCCACTTCCATGCTTCTCCATTTCACTGCCTCTTTTTGGTGTGGCATTAAGGACAAACAAGCCTGAGAGATATTTATCCCTTTTTAGTTTGTCCTTTTCCACCACTCCCAAGTGCAAAGGAGGAATGAGAGCAGAAGGCAGTCAGCACTGCTATAGATGAAAAAGTAGGACACCAGCCTTCTCCCAGCCTTTTCCCATTTACTTTCCATGAAAGAACCATTATTTTTCCATTGCTTTTGCACTCCTTCAGAAGCAACAAGCACACAAGAATAGGGGCCACTGGATTTTATTGGCTGATGGTTTGGTGGGGTTGGTTTTTTTTGGACCTTTTGTCATCTTCCTGCATTTCAATGCACTAGCACTAGCTCTCTGGGATAGTGTGTTCAGTGATCCTGTACTCAAACCCTACCTCTTTAATGGAACACCTACTTGCCTGTTAGCCAGGGTGACAGAGGTATTTCTGTTCTGAGTTCAGTGTAATGGGTCTCAGCTGAGTAGAGCTGCCTTTGCAAGGTTGGAGAATAGGATATTTTGTCTAAAGTTTCCCTGGAAACGTATACAGTTGAAGCCTTGACATATATTTGCACACTACAAAGAAACACCAAAAAAGTCACGTCTTGCTCTTATTTGCTACCATTTGTTTATATTTCCTGTCAAACACCTTGCATAGTAACTTAAAAAAACCCACAAAACCACACAACTGTCAAGCATTTCAGAGTACAAATGATAGGCATGAAGCCCTGATCTCATTGAAATTAATGGAAAACCTCCCTTTGACTTTTGCAGTTAGGATCTTGCATCAAAAATGCGGTAAGGACTGTGCTCCCTTTATCACCTTACAGTTCTTACATTACACCTCAACGTCTAATGCAATTGAATTTGATGCTAAAAATTAAACTATTGTATCGAATTATATTATATCAGACTTTAAAAAGCCTTCTAGATCCAGTACTTGTCTTGGATTTAGAACAAACTACTTGCAATTTTTCCCTGTAGCCTGAAAAGAAGAAATCTTCCCATTATCCGGATATGCTTGCATATTGAATAGCTCAGTTATTTATATAAAGAAGTTTCTCAAAAAGGAAATTGTGTGAGCTCTGGAGCTACTTTTCCACACTGTGTTGCAATAAATCTTCCAACTATTCACTAACTTCAAGGTATCACTCCTATAGGAATATAAAATGCATATGTTTGAAAAAAATAAATCTGATTAATCCAGTGATGCTGTATTTCTTGAAATATTTTCCATCTTGCTTTATGGCAAGATGAAAGAAAATTATACCACTAGGTGCTCCCTCAACAGAATTGTTCATGAACATAGTTTAAATGCCTTAAATCCACACACATACATTCAACTCAACATCACTCAAGTGTCAAAACAGATTAATTGCTTTTTTCCGCAGCTTTGATCATACTTGTGCTTTACTGGACTGTTCACATTTTCTGTTATAATCACTTGTTATCTTTTCACAGAGTTCTAACAAGTACCATCTTCATAAAGATTTTTGTCACTCAACTACCCTATTTTGTTTTTAATCTGCTAAATGAGCATTTCCTTCCTTTAGAAAAACAAATAAATCAAAAGGGTCAGCTTTCTTTTGTATCCTGAAACAAAGCTCTTTTTGTTTTATTACTGCCCTGTTACAGAAAGTTCGATATCTGTGATAACGATTTTTACATGGAATAAATTACATGTTCATCCTGATGAATAAAGCCCCTTTTATTGTGCAGTTAATAATGTTGGTTGCAAACTTTTTAATGCCTTACAAATATTTTCAGTAATAACACATCATGCTTTATTTATATTTCCTAGCGGGCTAGAGAGAAAGCTGTCCTTTAAGGACTTGGTTTAAAAAGGGGCATGATCAGTGTTATCCAAAGAGATTTTAAACATAAATCTTCCTGCTCTCAATTAAAAGGTATGACATAATTCTTTGTTGAGCTTGCCTCCTATTTATGGTATTTACATGAAAGCACATTGTTTAAAGCAAACACTATAATTATGTATGCTTCATCAAGTCAGAGCACCATAACATATGTGCAATGTTCAAGACACAGTTTGGTCTTTAGATGCATTATAACCTCTTTGGCATGTTTTTTTTCCCCGTGTATATATTAATGGCTAATAATACCGTGACCCAGAAAAGCTTTTAAGCATGCATCTAACTTTAAGCAGGTGATCAGATTCCTGAAACTCGCTGCTCTTTGCTGGTTTGTGCTTTAAACAAACACACTGTTCACTGCCCCAAATCTTCTCTTTCCTGACCCATCTTCCTTATTAGCAAGGATCAGGTCCAGCAGAGCACTTCTCCACAGTTGGATCCTCAGTCTCCTATATAGGGGAGCTGTTGTTGATGCACTCCAGAAACCTCCTGCATTGCTTATGTCCTGCTGCGTTGCCTTTCAGCAGGTATTGAGGGTGGCTTAAGCTTCTCATGAGGGCTATGGCATGTGAATACAAGGTTCTTTCTTCCAGTAGTCTGCAAATGGCTGCTTCTTGACCAGACAGACCATAGCAAATACCCACCACCATGTCTTCTATATTCATCTGCCCTATAATCTTGCCCCCTAAACTCTCAACTGTCTTATTGTTTCTCCCAGGCAGAGCTCCTTGCATTCCTGCTGGTTTCTCAGGCGCTGAGCAATTCCCCCTCCTCGTCTTCCCAGCCTGTCTTTCCTAAGAAGCCTGTGTCCAGCCATTGCTGCACTCCTGTTGTGTGAGCTACCTCACCACACCTTTCATAAGCCCAGCGAGATTGTAGTTCAGCAATGGCACGCAGACCTCCAGTTTGTCCTGCTCATTACTCATGCCATGTGTCTTAGTGCACAGGCACTAGCCATAGACTATCCACAGAACTTGCTCATAGCCTGGTTGCAGATATATGTATGTGTGTAAATACATATAATTATATATATACATGGGCTCTTTTATCAGATGAAGGGATTTTTCTGCTAGATTGTGTATCAGCTGTCTTACTGCTAGTTCACAATGGCACTTGATAGGATCTAGAGTCTAAACTGGAAATTTAAGCTAGATTAGAGTGTCATTCAAGAATAACCAGTTAATGACAGGGTACCAAGACAGGAGGTAGATCACTTAGTAAAATCAATACAAGATGAAATACCTCTGCTAAGGCAGTACCACAATTGCTTACATTTGCACTGCTTTCTTATATTCCAGTTAAGCAAAGAAAACTGTCAATTAAAAAATGGATCCCCAGCAAGTACTGGTGCCGTGTTATTTTCATATAAATATATTCTGATTTCTCTCTTTTACAAATACCACACGTCTAATTCTGAAAGCTTTTTTCAGGACTGAGTTTATGTTCTCAGGATGTCGGACTTCATGATCCTTATGGGTCTCTTCCAACTTGAGATATTCCATGATTCTATGATATATCCCTCAGTGTTTTGTGTGTACTGTACAGTCTGTTTATCTGTTCATTGCTTTACAACTTTTTAGAGCCTTCTTGGCCTGATAATTTTTGCCTGCCTTACTTACTTTTTCTTCCCAACTGAGTGGAGAATGGAGGTATAATACTCGTGATCCCTTTCATTATGCAGTAGAAGGAAAATGTTCATCACATGATGGTCAGGGCCTGCTGCCTGCCCCTAGCTATAGTGACAAGGATCAGTAATTCGATGCTCACTTGACTCTTCCCACTAATTTTTTTTAGTTTGTTTTCCATTTGCTCAAAGTTTGGAGATCATGGTGTTTTGGGGGGAAGCTTTTCTCTTATTTATAATTGTCTCCATGATTTTCTGTCTGAAATGCCCAGTAGGCGGAGGAGAGTGTGAGCCCACTTTGTACTGTATGTTACTTGGCTAGGTAGTGAGCCAAACAAGTTGTTCAGTGAGAGAGAAATTATGGAAGGAGAAGGCAAAAGATGCCAACCAAAGTCAAGAAAGGTCAGACACAAAGAGCTCTTTTCCCATATGCACCTTTGCTTCATCAGCCAATTTTACCTTCAAACTGCTCAGGTAGTCGGTGCAGGAATTCAGCTGGTTAGACAGGAGGTCTGTAACCTTGGTGTTTTATAATTCAACTGAATTATAAAATAAAGGTATCTTCTGTGCCTTTAAATTGGGACCTGTGATAAGAAGGCCTCAGGGAGACCTTATAATGGCCTTCCAGTACCTGGAGGGGGCCTACAGGAGAGATGGGGAGGGACTCTTCATCAGGGAGTGGAGCAATAGGACAAGGGGTAAGGGTTTTAAACTAAAAGAGGGAAGATTTAGATTAGATACTAGGAAGAAATTCTCTCCTGTGAGGGTGGTGAGACACTGGGACAGGTTGCCCAGGGAAGCTGTGGCTGCCCCATCCCTGGAGGGGTTCAAGGCCAGCCTGGATGGGGCTTGGAGCAACCTGGTCTGGTGGGAGGTGTCCCTGCCCAGGGCAGGGGGGTTGGAACTGGATAATCTTGAAGGTCCCTTCCAACTCTAACTGTTCTATGATTCTATAATATGATAGAACAATCCTACAGTTGATTGTTCACAGAAGTAGTGAAGACAGTCTTCTGATTTTAATAAATGTGTACATTTCAACATCCAGATGTGGGATAGCAGCATCCATGAAAACTGTCCACATGATAAGTGAGGGTAGTCCATTGTTTGCTGTGGTTTTTTTCTATGACTTCCCAGCAGAAAGGAAAGTTAACTTTATGGAATACTTTTCTCTAACATTTGCTTGTTTTCATAATGGCAGGATGGCTCAATCCCCACCACATATTAAAAATCTGCAACTTGGATTCCTTCAGCTCCTGGGTCTATAGGAAATAGGAAGGGTATTCTCTTTCAGATCCTCTTCATTAGTGTTGTGCCTCTGTCTGGAAATTGTGCATGTGTTCACACAGTACTAACCTAGGGTACTTGAAGTCTAAAAGTCTGAATCCAACTTTTATTCTGAAAAAAGCCATTATAAACTAAATGTTCCTTACGGCAATGGCTGGTTTTCATTTTTTTCTGTTTTCTATGAAAACACCCACAGCACTGTATAATTTGAAGGGTTGGAGCAGTGAGAAAGGGAAGAACAGCTAGAGACCATTTACTTGAAAGTTGCATGGGGTATTTGGCATCACAAACTGAGCCCTACCTACTTCTGGGTTTCTTGCCATGCTGTCTGAAATAAACAGCCCAGCTAAAACAAATGTGGGGGTTTTGTCTGCTGGTTTGGGTTTTTTTTTAGGACTGAAGTGTATACAGTGGTGTCCGCCTCAGGATGATATAAACAATGGTATAAGCATGTGACTGACGCAAGCTTTAAGAATTAAAATAATCTCTTTCATTAAATCCCAATTAATGTAATTGGAAAAAGAGTTTCAGATATTTGTCCTAAGACCTGGAAAAGCACTTGCATGTGTGAAAGTGTAAAAGCCCATATGCCTCAAGTATATAAAAGCATAAAATCTGTTATGTTGGAAAAGAAGTTAATGTGCTCTGGTTTAAAAAAAATAATAAAATCTCAAGTGTTCATAAGATGAGTTCTACTCTACGTAGAACTCCAGCAGCTGTCCTAGAACTTTGGGTGCTCGGATGGATGCAGTCAGCTTATGCTGTGCCCTGCTGCGGTCTGTGGCACTTGGATGAGTTGAGCAGGGTCCCTACACAAGGACATGCTGCTCCTCTGCTCAGCGGGATCAGGTACAGAGTAAGATGCTCCTCTTTAGGATCCTGGAAATAGAGGCCCTGAGATAAGGAATAATTTAAAAAATCTATACTTAATGATTGTTACTACAGTAGGGCGGAATTTTTTTAAAGACTATTGCTGAATTTCTTTGACCTATAGGCTTGGAAGAGGGTTCTGCATTCAGCCTATATGGGAAAGCAGTACCAACACAGTTACCATTGTGGTATTGCTTTTTTTCACAATATGGCTAACTATCTGCTGTAACTCATCCTGCAAGGTTACACAACTTCTTCACCGGTAGAGACAAGCCCCCATTGTGGAAAAAACCTCTTTTTTTTTCCTGCTTAGGCAGCCACATGGAGGCAGCAGTGGAAATTGCATCTGACAGATGTCAATACGAGGCCATAAAAGCAAAACGCCTTTAGGTACAGTTTTCCTTACTCTCCTGGCAGCTCCCCTCAAGTGAACGCTGTGGCAACAGAATTATTCAGTGTACGGGATGATGTCGTCAGTGGAACTAATCTACTTTAGTCTACATAATAATTATTTTTTTAGCTGTCATACAGCAAAATCTTCTAGTGTCAAAAACATTGACAGAGGCAGACCAACAACTAATTAAACTTTACCTGCTTTTAAATATTTTCCTTTAAATAAGTAGAAGTGTTTCTTTTTAGAGTCAGCAATTAGAGAAAGCTGCTACATAGACCATGTAAAATACCAGGCTGCAGAAGCAAGAAGTCAGAGCCCAGAGTGAATCTGGGTTCACAACAGCCTTTGTTCCGAGTACTGACCAACACACTGCAAAAAAAAAAAAAATAAAAAATCAACTATTTCTTGAGGATATCTGCAATACCTAAACACAAAGGAAAAGAGCTAAAAATGGACTTGTAGTTTTAATTTTTCCCTCCTCATCTTCTGCCTGTTGCAGCCGTATAACTTCAATTAGTATGAAATTGTTTTTCAAGAAATTTGCACAGATAAAATGACAAGACGTGATTTATAGCGTCGGTCCAGAAGATTTGTTGGTTGTTTTTTGTTTATCCACCTGTTTTCTGACTCCTTGAATAATTTCTCTTCCTTTTATCTAAAAAAAAAAAAAAAGGCAAGCCTGCTGTTACTGAAACAAATAGGTACTGTAGAGCACTTGAGTCCCAGTCTTTGTTTTGCTGCCTGCAGTAGGTGGGTTTAGAGGCCAGATGCACTGAACTTTGCAACAGACAGTCCTGGGACCATCTGTGCAGAGTTGGGGGGTGTCAAAGAAAGGCTGTTTGTGTAAGTCGTGGGAAACGTAGTGGCCTGCCTTCCAGTGTGCTACATGAATTGAACTAATTGAAGATTATACTCTAGAGCTTGCCGTAGCTGAGTGAGAGGATAATCCTTCATCAGCTGCAGTCGCAGCCAGTAATTGGAGCTTATTACAGGGAGGAGTTCCCCTGCAGTGCTGCAGAAACTGAGAGGCTTTAGTGTTTAATTACTATCTTTCAAAAGAGATGGGAGGAAGGGGGGGNTAGAGCACTTGAGTCCCAGTCTTTGTTTTGCTGCCTGCAGTAGGTGGGTTTAGAGGCCAGATGCACTGAACTTTGCAACAGACAGTCCTGGGACCATCTGTGCAGAGTTGGGGGGTGTCAAAGAAAGGCTGTTTGTGTAAGTCGTGGGAAACGTAGTGGCCTGCCTTCCAGTGTGCTACATGAATTGAACTAATTGAAGATTATACTCTAGAGCTTGCCGTAGCTGAGTGAGAGGATAATCCTTCATCAGCTGCAGTCGCAGCCAGTAATTGGAGCTTATTACAGGGAGGAGTTCCCCTGCAGTGCTGCAGAAACTGAGAGGCTTTAGTGTTTAATTACTATCTTTCAAAAGAGATGGGAGGGGGGGGGGGGGAGGCCAGGGTAAGAAAGTCCGGGAATAAGGGGAGGGGCAGCAAGTGTAATGCAATTTCTGATAGTCTAGGCTAGACATTTAACAAGTGAGAGTGCCTTTTGTGTGAGAGAACAACATTCTGGAATGTATAATCAACCTCTGTTGTTTGTAATTAACCCCCACGTCACCACAAAGTCTTTGTTTGGGATATTGTCTTAAACAGATTGTTTTCCACACCTCCACTGCAGTTGAAAAGACTATAAAGAACTTGCCACATTCATGACAACCTCACTGTTGAAAAGATGGTTTGTTCTGGGTTGGTTTTGTGGTTTGGTTTTTTTTTTTCAGTTTATTGCAGCCCTGACTGGCGGTGACACTCCCATTTGCCTCCAATTCATACTGGAAACTGATGAACAAGAATGTAAGACCATACTCATATACATCTATCTAAAGTCAGGTGAATGCTCCTGGGGTTCTAGAAGTTAAAAATGTTGTTTATTTAGCTAAACAGAGATGCTACTAGGGTTTTATTATTGGATAACATTTCCAAATGTTAATGACACTGAAAAACAAGTTAAAGATGCAACTTAAGCAAGGTCATCTAAACCCGTTTCACCAGTTTAGGGGCAGGGACCTAATGGGCAGATCTGTCCATCTCACAGGCTGTTGATGTGTCTCACTGCCTGTTGCTGTACTTTGAGAATATAGTTTTGCTGGGTAATATAAATAGAACTGGCAGACATCATTCCTGAAATACTCTAGCTCCAGTAATGATATCGTCTCTGCAAAGCACCGTTATATGAATTATCTGCTGGTCATATTATTCACAGCACTTACAGAGCAGAATGAATAAATAATGAACAACAGATACCTATCAGGGATTTACAGCATAGCTAATCTTTAATTAACACAGATTCTTAATGGCCACTTCAATGGTTTATAGGAAATTTCTGAGGTCCTACCCTTCTCTTCCTTCTCCAGTAACATGGACACTTGAGTCCATGCCCACAATGCTGGTCTTCCAGGTGCTTGGAGAGCCCACACTGCATCACAGATGGGGCACAAACTCATTGTGATCATGGCCCAGAAATGTAAATCTTCACCACAGCTGGGCAACTCTATTTGGTTCTTCTAGGCAAGCCTTCACCAAGCCTGGAGGCTATCTGTCCAAACAGATAGCATACAAAGACACATGCTGGTAGCTTCAGGCAACTTGCCCTCTAAGAAGGCCAAGCAGGGGCCAGGCAGACAGGTAAGACCACTGACCTTTGGTGGACACATGAGGTATAGCAGCAGCACAGAAGGAAGTGGAAGTTGAAGGAAGCCATTGCCGAGGAGAAACAAAGGCCTTGTCATTCATGGTCTGAACTGGTTTTGATACAGCTACAGATCTGGTTACGTGGTTCCTGATGTGTCAGCAAACTGGTTTTCTGAGGGTCATATAGGGTTATGTTCTATCTTGCCCCTCAGCTGCAAGCCACAGAAGAAAGGCAAGGTGGGGCAGACCAACAGGTTGAGGCAGAGAAGTGGGTTGGAGTCCATACAGCACTACATATAAATAAAGATCATTAATCTTCAGGTTTTTTTCAACCATTTTGTCTGCATGTTGACCACCTAAAGGCTGGTGGTGAGTGACCACCCTTGGCTGGCTGGTGACAGAAAGCAAAGGGGGGCACATCCCCGTGGACAGAACAGTGTACTGCCCTGTACTGCTATGATGTATTTGCAATAGCATTCTTGGAATAGGGGCTTATTTATTTTAACACCAGCACAAGATTTTAGAACTAGCTCCATTTACCTTTTTTCTTGTGCAAATTGCACAAATGGAAGTTTGATTCTTTAACACAAGTCTGCTAGGAAACAATACAACAGGCTAGCATTGTTGTGATGTTACAGAAGCTATAAAGCATGCCTGCTGCTAAAAAAAGCATTGCAAACCTCATTATATATGTTTGTCTGTCAACAGATTACTCTCTCTCTGTGCATATATAGAAATGGGGTAGAGAAGGCAGCAAGTCGGTGGTTCTCTAGTATGTCACAAGCAGATAAATTCAGAATTAAATACCACTTATAAGTAAAGACAATATATCCCTTGCAAAAGAGATACATCTTTCCAGAGATTACTTCTGAAAATGTGTATTGTGAATATATTTAAATTTTAAGCTTGCATTTTTTTTTTTACTGTGGATTTTCTTTTCCTTAGACACACTTTCAAGTACTCACCTGTGTGTCTAAGACCTATGGACTTCATTAGAATCTAAGTATCCATTCAAATTCATTAGAGCTCTAGGGTAGTCATTAATTATTTTCCTTGTGGCATCAGATAACTAGCAAATAGCTGGCAAAAGTCACCATGCCATGAAAACCCCCCACCTTCATTTTATAAATAGCTGTCGGGAGGTATGAAAGCTGTCAAAATAATGAAACAGATCAAGAATTCGCAGTACAAATTTTTGTATCAGAAGTAGAAACAAAACCAGCGACTTTTTTTTTAAAAGAACGAAGCTCTTTATTTGTTTCTTGTTACTGAACACAGGCAATAATAATGACCTAAATGAGACCTACTGAGTGCGAATAGAAAACAAATGCATCATGGGTTTCTACCAACAGCCATTCTCTGATGTTTAATTGGAAATTGTTAAATGCAGAGAGTTACCAATTTAGTTTAACAAAGTAGCATTCACGTACTCTTACTATTTTCAACCTTGGCAACTGTTGAGTAGCTTTTACCATGAAACAATGGATTTTGCCTCAACAATGATTGAGTAAATATCAGGCCAGAAACTTTTTTATTAACTACGAATATCCAAACACATCAGTGTTTGGTACACAAATACAGTATCCTATGTATCTGGGAGATACTGTTCCTTTGGTACAATGAGGTGGGAGGAAAGGAAAAGATTCCAGTCTACGAAGATCTGCTCATCTCCAGTATCTTTTCCCCAAAGCTGTAGGACAAACACTGTAATAGCTGCAATTGCTAACTGCCCAAAAGACTGACAACCCTAGAGAGAAAGATATTCAGAAATGTGACTTAAAATTGATGCCATGAGGAGCACACACACACCCCCCCCAAAAAAAAATAAAAATCCCAGAGTGGCTTGGGAAAGCAAACATGCAGCTAAACCACAACATGGCAAAATTGGCTAGAAAGAATTAGCTAAAAAGAATTATTTGAACCATGCTCAAACCATACAGGCTGGAATAAGGCCAAGCAGAAACCTTCCTGGGTTTTCTAGGAGTGTTGGCTAAATAGCTGATAGCTCAGATAATTTCTCACTACAGACAATCATTTTGCCAGTCCACCCTTTTCCTCATGCCTGTCAAGAGAATCTTGAAATATACATAGATATGTGTCTCTGTGTTTATGTGACATTTACATATACAATACATACAACTTCAATAACTTCGGGTTTGGAAACAATCTGTTCATAGCAATGATAAAGGATGGAAAAATTAGTCTATTCTCAGACCTAAAAAGCATAAATGGTCCTTCAAAAGTATCTACAGATAGACGAAATAAGCACCTTTATAAGCTATTTAGAAAGAATTAGCCTTTCTGCAAATAATATTTTTCAACTGTATTTTGTTTAACTTAGCAATTGCTTTGCAATTTTTAAATATCTAAATGTTTTTGTCCAAATCCAGGAAAATTGTACTAAGTAGGTATTTTATAACATGCAGTCCTTTCTCAGATTTCAATAGCTTTTAGGAATTATAAATTGCTAGATGAAAAGAAGCAATATTCTAGTTAAGAATTATAAGTATAATAACAGTGTAGTAATGATTCCTCTCTTGCCTCAGGTGGGCCTGGGACTGGTCTTGTTCATGCAGTAGTGATTTGTTAGATATACGGCAATTGCACTATTTAGCTGAGCTATACTCAGGCAAACATTAAATGAAGGGCATAATTACAGTTTGATCCAGTAAAACTGACTGATACAGGAAGAAGCCAGGCAGATTGGCTCATAGGCATGGAAGTTGCGTATTTGTCCCAGCCCTTAAACTTATGTGATAGAAGACAGAAATGTCATCTCTTTAAATAATATATTTTTAATTATGATTTCTAGTTTTTATATTTGGTGAGAAAACAGTTGAACCCAATTTTGTCTTGTTTCTGAACATCAAGATAGTAATCAAAAAAGCATGTAAGATATTTATTTTTACAAATCTATTTATTTTTAAGTCATCATACTTTGAAGACTGACTGGCACTTTTGAGTGCTTATAGCTGACAACACCAGAAAACTCTGAGGCCATGTGGAGCCACTTAGTAAGTCTGCAACGTGTGTTCTACAATAACATCCCATCCAGTTTGTTAAGTCTTTAGTTACTGGCCTCTTTGTCTTCCTCCCTCATTTCGAGCCTTCGATGTGGCTCCAGAACTGGATTTGTTTCTCTGGACAGTCTTTTGTTCACTTGTCTGTACACCTCACAACTCTGTAGCTGAGAATTGCCTTAAAGAGGGCTAATGTTACAAGGTTTTCTTTCTTTTTCTTTTTCTTTTCTTCTCTTTTTTTTTTTTTGGTAAGGCCTTAAAATTGTCTGCTCCACCTTCTTTCAGTGCCACAGAAACTGTGGTACCTGTGTTTCTTTTTGTCCATTGTCTGTTTGTTCCCATGCATTATGTCACACCAAACATCTGGAGTAGGCTTTACAACATCTAGCTATGAGCTGCTGCTGCTGAAGTTGATTCCATAGCACAGAAAAATAAACAAAAAAACCTTCAAACCTTGTTTAGTGGTTTATAGGAAACATAACTGCTCTTCAGAAATGTCCTCTGATTCATTTCAAAGCTGCAAAAAGGCAGTTTAAGCTTTCCACTAGCAATATAGTCATTGTTCTTCTGAGAGATTATTCTATCCTACAAGTTTAGGGCCTTGGTATATAAAGCCCTTCTATATCAAGGAGCCAGCCGTGGATTCCAATCCATGAGTAATGGTCAAAACTCACTTCCTATTCATAAGGATCTCTTATTGGTCATAAACTAGTTTTCTGTGCAAAGTCAGAAAACTTATAAACATAGCATTGTCACTGATGAAATGCTAATATATGTGGAGGGGATCTTCCGCTATCTGTAAGACTTAAAAGCAGCAGTGTATACAATCAGTACACCCAAAGTTATTAGGTGGCTTTCAAAGCTCCCTCTCTCCTGTAATAATTATTAAAATTGCAAGAGAGTTGCTGCTGTCTAATAAATATGTGTATTTTCTCAGCTATATCACTTTGACATAATATTTGAAATTAATCTGGCTAATTTAATTCCATAAATTTTCCTGGAACATTGCTTTAATCCTCACATTCTCTTTGGCTTACTTGACTGCACAGTCAGAGGTTTCTGTTTATAGTGACTGCCCTCTTAAGTGATGTTAAACTGAGTTTTTGGCCTGATGGTATTTAACTGGGAAGAGTCAGTAAATTACTTTTACTAGTATCAACTGCCATCAGAAAAAAAAAAAATATCAGCCAACCATTAAAAAAAATAAATTAGGCTACACCTAAAAAATTTTAACTGTGTATTTTAACAATAACATACTGGCAGGTGGGATGGAGATAGACACATTATTTGATTACAAATGCATGGTTTGCATGGTAGTTACAACCCTTCAGTATGTAAGGCATAGGAACTTTACCCTAGCCTTTCGATAAGCAGCTCACTAGTGTACCTGGAGCAGTCATTTTGAAAGCTATCACTAACCGCTTGCTGCATTTTTCTTTGGAAGCGCTATAATTTGACAACAAGATAATTCAATTTTATTTATAAATAGATTTCAATCATACAATCGACACATCTTTTAAATCTCCCTGGTCATAGGAATGGGTCACAGGACGTGTCACTAGTTAGGCACTGGCTTGGGAACTAAGAGACTGACAGGCAGTCAGTGCTTGATTGCAGGTTTTTAGCTTGACCCTAGGTAAGTACATCCAGTGACCTTCACAGGCGGCTTGGGGCAGGATTCTGCTAACATTTCAGGCAACCAGTATTTAGGACTGAGCTCTTAGTTAAAATTCACCCAAATGGCAAAGAGATATTAATTCAGAGCAGGCTGAGCTAACAGACCACTGAAGATTTGGTTCAGCGTGGTTGCAGACTTTGGCTCAGTGACACAAAGGAAAATTATACTGAACTTCAGAGGCTCAGGTTTTGACCTCATTGATCATTTTGACTGGATAAAAGAATCAAGCATTTGGGATTATAGCACTTAACTCTTTTAAGATAGGTTAAGAATTTATGGCTTATTAGCCAATTAAAATTTCTTTAAGCTCTTACAGTGTCCTAGCATGGCTGGGCTACTCTAAACTCCTAAGGAGACTTAAAAGTGTTTATAGTGTCTTAGCATAGTTAAGATTTCTTCCCTCATTAAAAAGACTTAACTGTGCTAAGGCTCCTTAACTATTTAACAAAGCTTATATGCACTGTAGTTGTTCCTGATTTCCTTCTTAATTTCTAAACAAGCACAATCAATGCAAAGAATTGTGCAACATGAGCTTGAGAGATCAAGCTCTTACTTGAGAAATTCAAGAACTGAAGTTAGCCTCTAAGTTAGCTCAGGCACGACAACTGCATGTAACATTTTCCTTGTGGAACAAAAACCTTCATCAATTGGTTCAGGGTATGCCATAAGAGGTAACTCTTCTGTGTTGATAAATCACCATTGTGTTGAATGACATAATTTTTTGGAAATTCCTGACCATAGAGATCCTGACTTTTTAGCTTAGAATTCCACTATTTTGTTTTTCTTGTATTCATAAATGTACCTAAATTACAAAAATAGTCATTAGTTTATGAATCCTATAGCGTTAAGCATATGCTAACTTTTAGACAGGTCAATAAAGTTTTTGGATGAAAGAAACCTAAGTTAGGACAGACTGCTCAATGGCACTGTGTCCTTTCTCCTCTAGCGTAGGAGTTAAGTTAATAATAAAAGTTTATTTCAAATTGACCATATGCAAAATCAAAGACTATGCAATGCTTAGTGTGTAGATCTTTCATGCACTCAACGAGAGCAGAGAAACAAGAAAAGAATAAAACTAAGGCATTGCTCACCTCTAGAAGAGCAGGATTTGTAATTCCTATACTGTTCTCTGATTTTTCTCTTCAGATGTTCTCTGGTTTCAATGCAGATTGCAGCTGGTAGCACATTCAAAAATCAAATGAAGGTCCTGATCCTACAATTGTTCTTTTGTGAATGAAGATCATCTAGGTGTCCAGCACAGGTAAGAATGGAGCAAAATAGGATCCAAAAGATAGTGGACTTCGGGGGGAAAGCACCAAAGTATGTGATAAAGTCTCTTGCCCTTTCTATCCTAAATAAAACACCTTGACTCTTAAAGTAAAATCACATTGAATTAATAAACATAGAGATCATATTGATATATGGTAGCATAATGTAGATATATGATGAGAATATTAGTTATATGTGTTACTAGGGGGATGGCTTTGTGCCATAATTTAATGTTGAATTGATGTCTGTTCAGAGCTCCCAGTCTGTCCATCTATAACTTAATGTATGCAGGGCTACATTTTTCTGAACTCTACAAATTCTCAAGCTGATGTTTCTTTAAAATGTTTAGCTGTTCATTTTGAGCTAGTTGAGCAAGGAAGAAAACCACTTTAAAATATTGTTGCTGAGTTTACACTTGGCTTTTCTTTAAAGCATCGAAATTGACATGACTGAGAATTGTATTTGTTCAATTAAAAAATATCTGTGGCAGATTGGAACAGCTGTGAATCTTTCACATTTTGTCCTTGCACCACAAGTGTTCATGATGGGCAGTCACTCAGAGCACTGCTGTAAAACTTTGAATCTGGAGGAAACACAAGCATGTGGCTGATGTGATTCATGCTATAGTTGTAGCTCTCTGTAAATGCACGTGGCATTTCTGCAGGATGCATATCAGGAGAAAACATGGGTGTATATAATTTTTCAGTTTGACCAGTGATGGTTCCAGAATTTCCACATGCAAAAATAGATTTATATGAACTTTTGTAGAAACTCACCCCAAGCTTCTTGAATTACAGCATTTATTGTAATACCTAAGCTCATACAGAAATGAGCCGTGATTACTACTTCGAGGTAGGTTCTCACAGCCTTTACTAGATCTGCAGCTTAGTTCATTTGTTCCTTCCAAGTCAAAGGTTGGGCTGATGGCAGCTAGATATTTATGATACTCTGACAACACAAGATTTTCATTTGCATCAGGTTCCTTTGTAAAATAACAGAGTAGTGCTCTGGACTCAGCTGGAGTGATCGTATCTGTAAAGAAACCAGAGGTTATTAATCACGGAAGGTACTAAAAAGCATAATGACTGTGCCAGGGCTTCATGGAACACAGGGTCAAAATCAGCAATTGCAAGTTATACAATTAAAAAAGTTCAAACAAGCTGAAATTTTGTTCATTCTTTATGACCAACCCTTATACGAACTTTGGTGCCAATCATAGAATATTTTGGGTTGGAAGGGACATTTAAAGGTCATGTACTCCGAGCCCCCTGCAATGGGCAGGGACACTTTCCATCCCCCAGGCATGTCAACTGCACCACTCAGCTTGGTGTCATCTGCAAACTTGCATAGGTTGCCCAGAGAGGTGGTAGGTTTGCTGAGGATGCTCTCGATCCCCCCATGTCATTTATGAAGATGCTGAACAGTACTGATCTCAATATGGACCCACTTGTCACTGATCTCCATCTGGACATTGAGCCATTGACCATCCAACCAATTCCTCATCTACTGAACAGTCCACCCATCAAATCCATCTCTCTCCAATTCAGAAAGAAGGATATTGTGGGGGACCATGTCAAAGGCCTTACATAAATCCAGCTGTCTTGAATCACTTCATTGTCCTCCAGGAGGTAATTCTAGGAGGATTGGTTCCATGATCTTCCCAGGTACAGAGGTGAGACTGAGAGGTTGGTAGTTACCACGATTCTGGGGAATCCTGCCTGTCTTTTTGCCATGGTTTACAAAGCTGCATATCCCAGGGAAGTCACAGGCTTAACAAACTACCATTTTGTGGCTGCAGAAAAGTGATGGCTTGTATATTTGAAAGGCTGGTGGCAAAACTGCCCTTCCTGTTGAAATCATTTGGATATTAAAGTTGAAAAAGCCATGTGTGTGCTGTACGTGGGTTTTTGAGTGCTGTAGTCTTCCCTTGCACCTACAGACTCAAGCAGTATCGGTCTAATCTGGGTTTCTCTTCCCAGTTGAGTCCATTTGTCTGCAGGTATTGCAGCTGCTGCTGCAGGGTTAGGTTTTGTTCTGACTTCTCAGTTAATCAGCTTCTTCCTTTGTGTCACAGCAGTGGGTCACTAAAAGTACTGGAGAGACAGATACCATGTTTTCTGTTCACAAATAAAACCCAGTAATGCCCAGACCAGAGATGAAAACCTTGTCAGTGTGGACGTGATTGCCAGTGATGGTTGCTGCTGGAACTGAAGGCCAAACTTGGGGTCAGGAGGAATCTTCCCCCCACATCAAATTGCAAAAGGATCATTGCCTTCCTCTGTGGCCTGCAGTTTGTCCAGCAGTCTGGTCCTTAGGTCACCTTGAAATTTTATTCAATGACTGTTAGCAATTCCTTCCCACGTCTTTCTCCAGCTTCTACTGATTGCTTCCTGTACCAAACTGGCATAATGGCTTTAATCTCATGCTTCATGTTTTCAGTGTGTTGTAATAGAGTACTATAATAGAGTGATTTGGGGCCAAGGGCTTGCAGGAGCACATGCCAAGATTGTGGAGCTCTTGGACCTGGACATCTAATGTACATTTATCATGATTGCATGGGACTGAATTCAGGCTACTAGGCAATTCTTTCCAATCCCGTGTTGTAGTAAATTCACATAGGCTACAATTTTTTAAAAGGCTTATAAGTAGCCCATATTGGGCTACTTTCCTTTTTCACAGGAAAAGTAAAAAAAGTGTAATTCCTAACAAAAAGATTCCTTCCTACCTTCCTACCAATTTCAGGGCAGTGCATGAGAGCGAGTGAGCTTTGCAGTGAAAATGTCTCTGATTTTTTTCTTTTTTTTTTCCTTCTCTTTTTCTTTTTTTTCTTTTTTCTTTTTTTTTTTTTTTTTTCCCACAAGTGAAACAGAATGTTTTTTCCCTACCCTCATTCTTGGAAACAGTTGTATTTTTTAGCTGAAATTTTCCAACACATCTCAGCTTGAGGCACAGACATTGCATGGAAAATTTCAGCCCAAGCATTTAATGTTTGGCAAAGTTATAAGCAACTGGGACTTAAAATGAGAAGAGTCTCGCAATCTAGGATGTGCTAACAGTCTTCTTTCTAATTAATACGATTGTACAAAGGCTATTAATACACTCAAAAACTAGTTTGAAAGTCAGAATAGACCGAAAACAATGTTGGTGTCCTGTCTGAACTGTCTGAACTTTCTAGTCTTTATGGAAAAGTACTTTGAAAAATCATTGGAAAGCAAAGTTATATAACTAAACCAGATATAAATCTAACTATAATTTTCTGGTAGGCTTAATAGTTGAAATATTGTCTTCAGCTTCAGTAGTGATATCACCAAAATGCAGTGTAGCGCTGGAAAAGCTACAGAAAAGGAAATTGAGAATGATCCCTGGAGATAAAGGAATGTGCAAGATGGAGTAAAGTAATTTGCATAAAAATTGTTAGATTGGTATTTAATTGAATTATATCGGATCTTACACTTTATAGATAATGTCAGTTTGAGTTACTATTGTAGGTTATTATAGACTAGTGCATTATTAAAAACAAATATATTATTGAAACAAGTTTTGACAATGTGCTTACCTGGTAAAGTCATCTTTTTAAAGCACTCATGCTTTCTAGTGCAGTGAAATTTAATAGCACTAAATAAAACCTGTTAAATTTGTGGTTTCCATCATTCTCGTTATAGATCTCTCCCACAGGTGCCTAGAATATGTTTCCAGCTGATTCAGTCTTGTGCAGCAGGCCAAGTCACGTTACAATTTGGTGGATAGTGTTGATTGATGCCATATAATTGTAGTACAGTCAGTCCTTTCTTCCCCTCTTTCCCTCCACCTTGTTGTTCAGCCATTAAACTAATACTACCAGGTTAAAAATACCATGTTTTTAAAGCTTCTTGCATGTGTATTAGTAGCGAAGAGTGCTAAATAATCTAATACATATGCCTGCGTTTATGCTGTTTCTGTTTGAGGAGCTGATTAATTAGAAAATGGAAAGTACGGTATTTGCCACAACACGGTAAAGATTTGGTCTATTAAATAAAACATACTGCTTTATGAGACAAGGTTTTATTGTGTCACATCTAACCAATTGTACAATACTCTGTTCTGGGCTGAATATTCTGGGTTTAACTCCAGTGGATTCGTTACACTACTCCATGGTGTACAACAAAAAATTAACTGCCGTTTTAATATGTATAACTGTATGTTATTTGCTGAAAAGTTAAGCAATGTTTTACTGTTTAATTTAGCTGCAGTCTTTGACATTCTATTCTCTAAACAGTGATTTTTCTCATTTTCCTGTTAATTGGTTATATCCTCAAAAGTTGAAAGTTGTAGCTGAGTTGGACCTTTAAGACACTAAATTACTAGAGAAATGTAAATATTCGTGTACGCTGTGCAATTATTAGTCAGTGGTCACTCTATTACTGTCCTCTTGCATTAAAAATAAGCCGGCAATGCCTGTGCCTACGTTTTTAATCGCACTCATCCTCGGTTTTAATATTCTTTCTCCCTTTGATTCCACGTCAGCAGTGTTGAAAACTATACAGATCTTTACTAATGCAGCAGTTAGAAAATCTGATGCTTTTGACATATTCTTAATCTCAGCATTCCCAAACAGTGACCTTCTTATGGGTCACAATATTCTAGTCCCTCTCGTGACACACTATATGTTGAAGTGGATCCAGTTATAATTGGTTTAGCAGTGTGCTGACTGTTCTGAGTCATGCCAAATGCATAACAGTTAATGACTGTAGCAGCCACAGAGCACTGATGCTTCTAATTTTTGTGGAAATGCCGTTTTTGGCAACTCCATTTTAATGTTTCTATTTGCTTGTTTGTAATTGTAGGTGTTTTTTAAACAAAAGTTTTTCAGTTCTGATTTTGTGTCCAAGAATCTGATAGACTGTGAGCTCTATCAGGACATTTTTTCTGTGCAGTTAACTTAGGGGGAAGATTAAAAAAGCTGAGCGTGGGGTTTGTTATAAACCTACCAAGGTATTATACGGAGATTTTGCTGTTATTTGCGTTAGTAGGTTTCGAAGTGATGCAACCCTTTGATGCTGAATGAAGGCAGTGCTGGAGCAGTCTGGATAGTCAGGCTGGACCTATGGCCCTAAGCGTGCAGTCAGATCTACTCAGGTGGACCTCCATAACCTGCCGAAGCCCCTAGATACCTGTGGTTTTTCAAAGAGGTGCAGAAATTCACCTGCTTGGCTCAGTTCGCCAACGGCCCTCAGAGATTACCAAAGTATACACAAGTACACATATATGCAGAAACTCTTATGAAAGTTAATGGTATAAACAGACAGTGTTCTGTTCTGCCTCTTCATTTTGGGGACTAAGAACTGATCCTTTCCAGAAATGCATAGATGAGGATTCTCTTACTCCTCAAGAGTAGAAGAGAAAAAAGAAGGAAAGAAAAAAAGGCAGAAACCAGAAAGAGTTTTCTGGGACAGTTTGCATAGTGTCAGGTGACATCAGGTCAAGTTGAAAACAAATGTAGAACTTGCCCTGAGTGCTGCTTCAGAAATTAGCAGCATTTCTCTTGCTTAGTCTCCTTGGAAACGCTGGCAGGTAGATGGGGAATTAGGAGCTCCCTGGGCCAGAGATGGAAAAACCAAGGCTGAGAATGACCTCATAACATGGTGTTTAAGGCACCGAGGGGGGGTTCTGTGTTCTAGTTGGTGGTCAGAGAGCAGCTTTTGTTTTATTTTAAATGAACATATGATAAAATACTCTGCTATCTGCAGGACTGGTTTAAAAGTTAAAAGTGAAATCCTCTTTCTCCCTTGTTTGGTTTTTTTTATTATTAAAAAAGATATGATCAGCCACACTTTTTTTTTTTTTTTGAAGAAAAGCCATTGATGCCCATACTCAGGAAACAGTTTGGGACTTTGCTGTTGTAAGGTGTCTAAGTCCTTGGTATATATACATTTCCAGCTAGTATTTCTAACGTTAGCTAGTTAAACTAGTTCCTTGTCAGTCAAAAGCTGATTATTGGTCCCATTCCAAGTAGGCCTTGGAATGGCACATAGAACTTAGTTGTTCAACTACAGTCGGAGACTCTTGTGTAGCCAGCTGACCAAAAAGCAAAAATGAGTGGCAAGTACTCCGGAATTGTAAAACATTATTCATTTGTTGCCAGATATTAACTGCAATGGGAGGTGCTGATGTCTATTTTCACACATTTGCTTTTAATCAACAAAGTCTACGTGTGACACAGGGTGTCAGATCTCATTGACATTATCTATTTTAACTTTAGATCTGTGGTTGGGTTTTGCATATTTTTTAAATATTTGAAGGAAAAAGAATTAATGAAAAATTATGATAACCTAATATATTCACCTATGTAATTGTCCTTGCCTAAATTTTTGCTTTTCAATAGCAACTTTTCTTTAAGCATAGCAATGGGGTTTGGCATGACACAATGCATAATTCTTATGTTTCTCCTTGTAAAATTCCACTATGTTCGTCATTTCCAGCTGATCCTCCAAAGAAATTTTGCTCTTGGCTTCCGTTTCGAGGTAAATGAAGCCAGTGCCAATAGCTTGTGATTATCTAGCTTGGTACAATAGTTATGGTCTGGTTTTCCAACCCTGGGAAATAATTGAAACAATATTGATTTTCTTAAAGGCAGCCAGTTTAACAGGCACCATAGTCAAGATTCCAGTAGCTTTCTAAGTTTTGGGGTTTGTGGTTGTTTTATTTTTTTTTTTTCTAGTTTATCTGCCATGCATGTAACTTTATTAAAAATAACCAATATGCTGTTTTAAGATCTTTTTTATACCTGATTTCAGAATGGAAAATTTGGAGCTGTCAGTGTAATGAATAATTTCAAATAGTTTTTTAAAAAATATTGCTGTTTTCTTCTTCTTCCCGAGATGGTGGTTTAGCCAGATACATTGTGAAATTATCATTTCCACAGTTAGATAAAAGCAGCAGTTTTTCTCTTTTCATTAATTTCATTTCCATATAATGCAGAGTCCCTTGACTAGGTTTGATTTGGAAGTGACATATAGCAAGTGAAGAAAAATGGGGTGCAATTTACGAAAGGAAGTTTTTAAGAGAACAGCCTGCTGCATCTGTGTGGTTTAACTCCTGCATGGCTTCCTCTGACTTCTGATCAGGAGGAGGGGTTGATGATACAGAATGACAGTATTGGTCTTTTAAGGCAGCCTTAACAGCTATTCAGACTTGAGCTCCACATCTTAATCTCTGAGCTGCCTAAAGATGGCTCAGCTTTTAAGGACTGGCATAAATGAAAACAGCTTAACACTGAAGAGAATCACTGCTAGCGAAAATTCACATCCACTTGAGCTATCGTATAAGCTGCTGGTGGAAACATGAACATTGGTTATGAAGTTACGCTTTACTCAAAAAATTCTCTCCTAACTAGAGGTGGTACTTTCTTCTTTACTATAGATTAGAAGGAGAGATCTAAAGAAACTTACGAAAGTAGTGAGCAAATGATAAATAAACTGAAATTTTATTTTCGCAATATAATTTTCTATTTGCTGTAATACCTGATTAAGGATACAGAACAGGTATCAGATAAATAGCAAATAGGGTGCTACATATACTCATAGCTTAATATATTAATGTGAAATTCCAACTAGACATTTTGTGTATAAATAAATAATGACTCAGCTAAACTAACATTAAAGGCTCTGCACAATTCTTGCTAAAATAGATTGTACTTCACTATTTGAATGCTGTTACCAGAATTTTGTTTGCCATATTAATTTCTTCAAACAAATGATTAATGTCACATTTCTGCAATCATGAAAAGACTTCCAGAAGCTTTAGGTACATACAATTTCCAACATGTAAAAAAGATGGAGACTAACTTAGTTTGAATAAATGAATGAAGACACTTTTACAAATGACGATGAACATGATTGTTAAAACATTAGGCCTTTCCGCACCACATGGAAGAGCAAAATAGTGTTGACACCTAGGTTACAGACAGGGCAGTGTGGAAAAGATACTGATTTGACATCTCTAATGCTTTCAAGTTTCTTGTTTGGTAAGATAAGAGAGCCCTACAATATAATAATACTCATATATATGAGTATTATATGTTATATACTCACATAACAATAACCTTAGGTTTTCAGATTGTTCTACAAGGGGTGACTAATTCTCATCTTTTATCTATACACATAACACGCACACAAGCATCTGATCCACAAAAAGTAAATACTAGTATCTTCAATACAAAACATTGCCAATTTATTTATAAAGTCTGTAAGATTAAAATTATACCTATGCTTTAATTTTTTTTCAGTGTATCAGTATTTCCCAGTCAGAAGCGAAACTTCCTTTATGCAGTTCTTCACATGTGTAGACACCCGAATCTGCTTGAATGGTTTTGCCTTGTGAATTGGGAATTAACTTTTCCCTGTACACTGAACAGTTTTACTCCTAGCATTGCATCACTCCAAATTAGATAACAAAAGAGAAGTTGCATAAATTATATGTTTAATAAATGAGATAGGAAATAAAATAATCTGATTGAAAACAGAGACTGAAGCTTGATTAGAAGAGGCAAGAGCTACATTTCACCCAGACCACCATAGTTTGGAAGACTGCAGGATATTTTAAGGATGCCATACCAACACGCTACAATTGTGCTCCAATTTATTAACATCCACATTCTTTTGAAGTTTGGGGGTTTTTTTTGTCCCTTTATGTTAACTGGTTTCAGATAAGTTATCTTACAAGTTTAGCATATATTAAAAATCACTGTAAAAAAACTATTACTGTCTTATTTCTTTTATTCTTACATTCTAAAATTGATCTTTTTTTGAAAAACTTGTAAAAAATTATTGCTATACAGATGTCATTCCAAATACAAAGACCCTGACCTAAGCTTTTTCCAGACTTAGTGGGACACTCTATTGACAGATGTGTTTGGTTGTTAAGGAAAGGACAAATCACCTCTTTGGGACCAGATGCAAAAGGTGAATGAAATACACAGGAAAATACCACCGCTTGACACCTTTATAGAGCTTTGAAAAAAGCAATTTGATTAATCCTTTAAATATTTTCTTGTTTTTTCTTTTCTTTAATTCCGTCCTCCCAAGTCAGACCGGGGCAAGCAATCCAGTGTATTTTTGCAGAAAAGCTCTGTTCCTTTCCACCAGGAGCAGAGGGATCGCTGCCTCACCCGCACTCCCTTCCAGGGGCATCTTCCTGAGAGTTGTATGAGGCTCCCTGACCAAAAAGCCTCCGTTCCACTGTCACTGGGTTTCCACTCTTTACCCTAAAGCGACTGTATTTTGGAGGTGACCTACTTAGTCCTGTACCAACCCAGCTCCTCTAAGTGATGAAGAATGTTGGGCACTTGCAGGGAGTTACTCGGTGGCCCCGAGGCAGGGCCACGTCTTGTGAACTGGTCTGGGAATAAAGGTGCTGCNCACCCCCCTCCTCAACCAACCCCCTGAAAAAATAAAGGTATAAAGGGAAGGTGTGTCTTTTCCCCAGAGAGGAGGAGTGGGGCTGGAGCTCAGGCCCGTGGGAGGAAAGGGGCAGGTGGGAGCTGCGGGCAGACTGTGGCACGGCCCTCAGGGCTGGGGAGGGAGGCGCTGTCCTCAGGTGTCCTCTACCCTCGGTGTGGGGAGGGCAACAGGGGATAAAGTGACTGGGATGAAAGGTGGGGAAGGCTTGAGGAAGGGTCTTTGCTGGTGGAAGAGGACAGGTTGGTAGAAGATGGCTGCGGGGGGATGTGTGTCGGAGTATAGGCTGATCGAGCCAGGTGGTGAAAAAGATGTTTGTGGCATCCTTTGCTAGGGAAATTAGGGAGTGACGAGGTCGACAGCTAGTAGTCATTTTTTTTCTCTTCTGGATGGCCTGGTTACATGCTTTGGATAAGTTAAATTTGCCATAAACTAGTTGAGCAGAAGTAGGGCTTTCTTTCTGAGCTTTAACTTGGGCAAGTGGGGTGAAGAGGGAAAAAGGAGAGGAATTAATTGTCAAATGCATTTAACTTTCACTTTTTTCTTAATCTCTGCATCTTCAGTCAGCCCTTTGAATTAATAAATATGAACACATTTGTAACTGCCAAGTAGCTGCCAGCTATGTAGGAGCTGCAATCAAAATTTTTGATTCATTCTTTTTTGAATTCATTCATTCTATTTTTATTTTTTTTAATGGGACTTCACTTTGCATTTTGAAGCCTGGTTTTGATTTGTTTTTCCTTCTCACAGAATAAGTTCAATAATGAAAAATACTCATTCAGTTCTGTGGGGCTCAGTAATGATGTCTCTCCCAAGCTGCTAGTAACACCTGTTGCTGAACTAGCCTGAGTGTGGGCAATGTATGGTTTCTGTCCCTCTCTTGTCACTCTTTATTTAATCATATGTAATGAAGAAATGAATGTAAAGTAACAACAACTTACTAGTTTGTAAAACTTTATTAACTTGATATTGGATCCCTTACCGGGTGTAAAATGCTGGTGAACTTATGTTCATATGCATTACAATAGCATTGGTGATATATATGTTATGTGTGTGCAACTTTAAAATGTTTTCACTTTAGTGCTAAATTTTAATGACCTTGAGTGTGACTCAAATAATCTCAAGCTGCTTTGCAGATGTTTTCTAAATCTCCTGATAAAACATGCCTAGTTCAGTTAACTAGAATTTTAATTTCATGTTGTCTCTGACTTGATCACAGATAAACATATTATTGTCTATAATGCCTTTAATTTGAGTTGACTGGCCCCTGTAACCTGTAAGTTAGAGCTGCTTCAACAAAGTACACGTTAGCTATCCTTTCACAAAACAGTGGTCACAAGACAATTTTAAGGCTGACTCTCTACCTGCTGGGAGGTAATTTAATGAAACCTTGCCTCTACGTGGGATTTTATGACAAAATGACTGTTAAAAACCATAACCACATGTCAGGTGAAGGTAATGTATGATGCTTGAGGTTGAGAGACCTGCAGTGGCTAAGATGTGGAATGCCTCCCAGTCCTATGACAGCTCAGACGACAGGGATGCTTGTCAGGAATGTGGTTGGTACAGCCCGTGCTACATCAACATCCACTCTGCAGTAGTTCTGCTTATGCAATTATCAGCTGGAAAGTACAGTAATCATGTAGCATGTTATAATGTAAAAAGAATAACAAAAAGCATATTTTCATTGTGAAAGGAACTAGTTTAAATTTAAAAATAAATTAGGAGAAAGCTTAGACTATGAAAGTTTTTTGAGTTTCATTTCTGGCACAGATGCACATTCCTAGCTGAATATAATTGTAAGAACATAGAAACTGGAAGATGTGATGTTGCGTGTGTTTTGAAATCTATAGGTTTTCCAAAAGCAATAGGTGAACTTGTAAAATTAAATGACCTGAAAATAACTAGTGGTTTTTAAAAATAAAACCACCCTGCCATTATTCATTCGACTAGACTTTCAGAATTTTCATACTGAGACTGTACATGGGTGATGCTTTCTTTGAAATGCTCTGTTTTACAGTATATAAATAATGTAAATTCAGAGAAGAAATAGAAATCTTCAGACTAATGCTGTGTTTACCTGCTCATAGAAAAAACCCAAGTCCAAAACCATAGGTTAGTGCTCTATACCTTTGTCTACTACAGGATTCAGAGATTCCTTGGTAAATGTCTCTGTCTTTCAGTTAAAAGAATCATGAGAAAAATGGAATTGTGAGAAAATTGCTTGCAGAACAGTTGGGGAAAAAACCAAAAAGTTCTGAGTTGACATTTTAAAGCTAATTATGATGAATATATATCTATTGCGAAGAGGTTTTTTTCCCATTTTGCATATTGTGTAGTGTATTTGAGGCTTATCAGAGGGTATAGTTAACATCATGTTCTGCATCAGAATTTTTTTTTTTTTTTAAATAAATGTCAGTCTTAAGGAAGATAGGTAACATGATAAATGTTCTGGTGGGCAGAGAGGAGGAAGGTTCTACGCTTACATAGAGTTATACCTTGATAAATTCATGGTATAAACCCAGGACATACTGCATTACCAGACAATGTAAAACTTCCCACTTCCCCCAAAGTGGCTTACTGCTGCATATACTTTTATTATAGTAAGGTAGGGATATTATCATTTACAAATGGGAAGGATTACCCTTTTCATAACTGCACCATCTGAAAATTTACCACTCTGCGGTAAAGCAGCCAGCACAGACTGTTTTTCCATTTCAATAAACTAAGCCAAATTTTAGTGTAGATGGAGAGCACATTTTTAGCAGTTTAATAATTTTTCTAATCCCATTACCTGTGTGCCCATATGGAAATCTTCCGGGAATGCCCCATGTACCTACTGTGAGGCTATATTATATCACCTTTGTGATTTGGATGGTTTCTTGGAAACAGTGATGGCTTGAGGAGAGAGATACAATGTTTTTACTAGATCAGATGCTCAGGTAGACCAAAGTAAAGCAGTATGAAATCGAAGTATTCTGTAATTAGTGTTTGAAATTAGTGTTTAAATATCTGTGTGATTTCTGGCCATAAATTACTGTATGCCTCTGTTATATCTAGATAGAAAAGTTTTTTATAAACCTTGAAAAATAGCATGGTCCAAGTTTCAAGCACATTTAACTGCATTAATCAATATAGATTTTCTTCACTGATAAAGTAGTGAATATAGTAGATGAGTGTTACCCAAACTTCTTGCAAATATGAGCACTGTTTGGGCTCATCTGCTTTTATGCAATTCCCCAAGGAAAAATTTACTACTGTACTACTTTAATTGCTGGCAGCAGCTGAGTTCCTCAGGGTGTTAGGGGGCGAAAAAGGCATGAAAATCAGCCATAATTATCAGCTGCAGGTGTAAATACTCTTTATATTGCCTGGGAGGAACTGAGCTGCTGCCAGCAGTTTAAGGGAGCTGGTAGTTCCCTAACTAGTGTAAATCAGTGCAGCTAATAATCATAGCTGCTTCTGACTCCCCTGAAGGAAATGAGCTGCTTCCAGCTGTAAATAAGGGTAATGTGGTTTTATTGTTTTTCTTGTTATTTTTTAATAGCTTAATTTTTTAGTTAAGTTTTCCCCTACCTATTTATGACTCTCACCCTTTGAATCTTCCTCTAACTTCATTGAGAGTTGCAGTTCAGGTATAAGAAATGCTGGTCTAGGTCATTTCATCTGTTCAAAGGGAAAAAAATAAATTAACTTGTGGTCAAATGGCAGCATTACTGGAAACCTCCATTGTGACTTGTTACATTATTTTACCATTTAATAGCTTGTCTTGCATAAAACAACTGATTCACAAGTCCTTTTTTTGGCTCAGTAGAAAAAGAGTGACTATTAGCATGAATGACTTCTGATGTTAGGGAGAAGATCTGTACAGCCAAACAAGGTTGTAGGATGTGTGATTCCTATTGTAAATAATTCTTAATGTCTTCATGATACTTCCAGTAAAATAAACCTTAACATTTTTATCCAATATACTTTAAAGTGATGAGTGAAGAGGGAACGGTAAAAGTTCTAACTTTTAAATTAAATTTCAAAATGCAAACATCTAAGCTTACTCTCACGGCTGTTTCTCCTTTTATTTCTTAATATCGTTTGCTGGTATATTAACATAGTACACAGAAGCTTATGAGAAAAAAATTCAGTACTGAATATTGGTTGGCTTATGTTGTGGTTTAATTCTGCTGGCAACTAAGCACCACACAGTTGCTTGCTCATGCACCCCACGTCCCCCAGCCCCCATTGGGGGAGAGAATCGGAAAGGTAAAAGGGAGAAAACTTTTGGGTTGAGACAAAGGCAGTTTAATAACTAGAGCAAAAGCTGCACACGCAAGCAAAGCAAAACAAGGAGTTAATTCACTGCTTCGCATCAACAGGCAGGTGTTTACCCATCTCCAGGGGAGGAGGGCACTATCACACACAATGGTTACTTGGGGGGACAAGACACCATCACTCCAAATGTCTTACCCTTCCTTCTTCCCCCAGCTTTATATGCTGAGCATGATGTGATATGTTATGGGCTATCCCTTTGGCCAGTTGGGATCAGCTGTCCTGGCTGTGTCCCCTCCCAACTTTTTGTGCACCCCCAGCCTACTCACTGGTAGGGCAGTGTGAGGAGCAGAAAAGGCCTTAAGAGCTCAGCAACAACTAAATCATTAGTGCGTTATCAACATTATTCTCATTTTAGCACTAAACCAGCTGCTAGTAAGAAAGTTAACTCTATTTCAGCTGAAACCATGACAGCTTGTAAATAAAAAGAATTCACCTAGCTACTGTGTATTCATGACCTCAGCAAAACAGCAGTCTAACTGCTGTTAATGCCACCTGTATTAACCACTTGGAGAGCTGGCCACTCTCCATCATTCTGCCTATGATAAAAGCAAAGGCTCTGATTAGGCTAATACAATGAAATATGCATCAAAGATCCAGTTATTGGTTTGCTAGTCTCTTTATATATATGTGGAAACGCTCCCACCTTATTATTAGCAAAGCCACTGTATATGTAGCAACAAGCAACAAATACTGTTTGGTTTCCACATAGTACACCAGAAAAAGTTCTTCTTACATCCATGATTAAGTTATGAAAAAATTCTTTTAAGTTTTTCAGAATTGTCACCCAGAATTGTCATTCTAATGAGCTTAAAGTAGCTTTCATTGCTTTCATTGCATATTGTGGCTCTGTTAACCAGTCATTGCCCTATCCGTCTCAGTGGAGGTCAGTGTTGATAATTTCAGTGTTTTGACTCCTTCTTTTCGCTGTGTACCCTTAAAATAAACTTTAAAAAAAATCCTTTCAGTAGGAATGTCATGCCTAGCAATGAATGATTGCTTAACAATATATGCTGACAAAGTTCTGCTGTAATCCAGATCTCAGTTGTCTTATTTATGTAACATTTTTCACTTTGAAGAAGCATGACAGCTAATGGAGGTTATAAAAACATTGGATTTGAATAATATGCCAAGAGTGAAGGCTGTTTTCTGGTTAGATAACTTGGACAGAAACTGAGTTATCTATACACTACTAGTGATACTGGGAAGAATTATACAAAGAAAGATAAAGTTGGTACATATACTCCATTCACAGGCCCCTTTTTCACTTTGCAACAACAGAAGTGTTGAAGTGTTGAAACGGTTTAGAGAAGCTGAGGGTGTGTTAGCTTCTTAGGAATACGTTGTGAATACAGAAATACAGCTTCTATGTTTTTGCTGTCATCCTGTAACTTTTCAGAAGTGTTAAAATAACTTTAAGATGCTGAAACAGCAGATAGCGCTGTTATTTATTTTGCTGGTGCATAAGGAAAGTTAGAACTGTATTTCCTTTAACTGGTCTCTACCTACAATTCATTAGAATAATTAATGAAATAGATGTGTAAACATTCCTGGGAAGTGGCAGAACCCCTTTCAGGAGTATGTCCTGGGCATCAAATGCTGCATCAAAACTTGTACTATAGCTGTACGGTATAATGTCTATGTGTAAACTTGCTTGTGCACTTCCATATGATAATGAAGTTTGAAGTACAAAAGCAGCGAAATGTGACATAAAGTTTGAGTGACACCTAATAAATGTAGCACAGACTTTCATTGTGAGCTATATAGAATGCAATTCTAACAGTGGGCTATACATTTTCTAAATGTCTTCTATGGTATGTTTTTCAATGTTTGGGAAAGTGAGGGAGAGTTGAGAGACTTTTTTTTTTACTTTTTAGCAAAAAACATGCTGAAATCCTATACTTTCACTTTAATTCCAGACACATGGTTCTCGTAAGCTGGATTTAATTAATGGCTTTGTCTTTTGAGCTACGTGTACTGGTCATCCCTCCTTATCCACCCCTTTTCCTAGGAAATCTTTGTATATTGGTCCTAATTTTTTTTTTCTGCAGCAGTGATGTTTGCAATGTATTGTACTTCTCTTAAAATAAATTAAGAGAAAATAATAGGACTGTTTTTCCAATTTGAATGCTATCATTTGTTATAAAACTGAATGTTTCACACTCTCTTTTGACTTATGCATTGTTCAAGTTTAAATTCATCTTGTTGTTGGCCTAAGATCAGTTCTTTTTGTGAAATGTTGTAGGTTGAGGAGGCAGAAAGAGGAATAATGTTGGTTTTTTATATAAGGGAAGATAATAACTTTTCATGGGGTTTGCTAGAACATTTGATGCTTGTATGAGATTATGAAATACGACATTAAGTTATTTAGTTGCAGTTGCTACCTGGTCTTCTAATTCTCCAATTTCTGCCCAGTAGTGCTTATTTACATTGTGATCTATTTTGATAGATAGATTTTTTTTATTTATTTTGTAGTACCACTTTTTTTTATACCACTAATCATTTTCTCCTTGTAGTTTATCCCAACTTTAAGCATGTGTAAGCACAATAAGGAAAAGGGCACAGGAAAGAAAACCATCGAGGGGTGGAAGAGAGGAGAACACTACCAACAGGGTGAAAACATGGGATACCATGAAGGAGGAGTATGGTTTGTAGATGGGAAGACGTGGTGTATTTCTTAAGAAGAAAATATGGCTGTGGGTGGAATGAAAGTCCTGAGATAACGGACAGGCTAACAGCATTACTGGGTAGAGAGGGCTAGAGTTCCATTATACAGATGGTTTAGAATGTGTGGAATGTCATTAGCTGGAACCAGTTACTCTAAGACTCTTTGGATTGTGATGTCATGATTGAAACTACTTTCTTATTATGTCACAAAACAGAGTAAATTACTTGTGAATCCCCCTTAATGCTAAGCTGCGAGTTTGGGAACCCACAGATCTGCTATATTAGACATTAAAGGCAGTTTTAAAAGTTTTATGGTTAAGGAGCCGGTGTGCTTATGCATTTTTAATTCTATATAATGCGTGTTAAACTGAGTATATAGTACTCTGAACTTCAGGTGCTAACTTCTGTTACCTATATCTGATCATATAAGGAGTTGTTTTGAAACTAATCAGTGCTGTCTCATGGAATAAGATTACAATCTTAAAAAAAAAAAGATCCAATTGAGGCATTGAGACTCTATAAAATAGCACAAAACTGTTAACTAAATGTGAAAAACATCTTAAAAGTGCACATTGCTGTAGCTAAGTAGCAAAATTAATGCTCTAATCTAAACTTCATAGTAGGCATGTTTCAAAATTTCAGTTCCTGTTTTGCAGTTGTTACTGTAGAAAGACTTGCTGACTTATAAGTCTGGGGAGAGAAGAAAGAAAAAGAAAAATATTTATACTCCATGTATTTATTTTTTATATAACAAGAAATTGTGTATAACAGATACAAAGTGCTTATGATGAATGTAGTTCTTAACTTAATCTTAAGAATCTGTTGATTAGTGTGTTGAAAGTATTCTCCAAGGGAGAAAATTAATCTAAATATCTCTGAAATTAATTAAATCCAGAATGTCTAGCATATAAGGACTGCTTATTTCATTAAAATGTAGGAAAATAGAAAATCACTGCTTTAAAAAGTCAGTTGTTAAATTTAACATGGCCTGCTTCTTATTTAGCATTGAATCTTGCTGTATTTATGTAAAAGGTTTAGAAGATAATTTATTTATCAGATGCAGATTTTCTAGGCATTTATTTTTCTCAAGTCTAAAGCAATTTGCTTGGTTCTAAGTTACTTTGTTCATTTTGCTATAAAGCTGTTTATGGCAGCACTTCAGTTATCAGGTAATTCTTTTCAGGGATTTATCACTTTTTCTGTAAACACATAGCTCTAATTGTAGATTGGTACTGTGGTTTCTGTCTAGGAGCAAGAAGAACGTTTCCACCCACCCACTCACCCCCCCGAAAAAACTTGGCACATTAAAAGATCTTAATTTTAGATTTTATTGATTTTAAAAGTGGAGAGATAAATCAGTATTAATATTTATTCTTTATTTTAAATGTAATCTTTTCTTCATTGGGAAGGAATTAAACCTAGTACGCTTCTTTTAAACATTAATATATGAAATACTTGTCCAATTTCCTTTACAGTCAGTTGGTGCAAAGTGTTGTTGAGTTATGGAAAGCACAGCTGAGGAATTGCCTAAACTCAGATCAGGATCTCCATCACCCAGATCAGGATCAGCTTCAGTAGAAAGTTTGTCAGTGTTTGTCTTCAAACATCTAGCGGTAAAAAGTCTAAGACCTTCCAGGCAACTAATTCTGGTGTTTAAATGTCTTTACAGTTAAGCATATTAAACCAGTGTATCAATGAAAGCTCTTTTTCTGCAGGGTTTCATGGGTTCACAGAAGGACCATGCAGTGAGATTAAGCCCCAGTTGTGATGGGAAGATAGAGTGATCCTGTATTCAGTAGCTCTCATGGAGCTTCCTTTGAGCAGGAAGGCCAATGACTGACGCTGCAAGTTCACAAGTACTAAGAGTATGTAGCTCTGAACAAGGTCAGAATAGGCTGTGATCTCATGCGATCAGTATTTTTCTGCAAATCCCACTTAACAGACAACTAAAACTGGAAACAAACAAAACTGGAAAAAGGGATGGCTTACACCCTTAAAATCTAAATCTAAGTGCTAAAATGTACCAATCACAGAATGGTTAGAGTTGGAAAGGACCTTAAAGATCATGCAGTTCCAGCCCCCCTGCCCTGGGCAGGGACACCTCCCACCAGACCAGGTTGCTCAAAGCCTCATCCAGCCTGGCCTTGAACCCCTCCAGGGATGGGGCAGCCACAGCTTCTCTGGGCAACCTGTTCCAGTGTCTCACCACCCTTACAGTAAAGAATTTCTTTCTAATCTAAATCTACTCTCTCTCAGTTTAAAACCGTAACGCCTCGTCCTATCACTACACCATGGAATACTGTGGAATTCTGAAGGGATTCCCTGAATGGAAATGCCCAAAAAAGAGGTCTCGACAGAAAAGGGTTCCCACCAAAGAGAATTGCAACTTTAAAATGAAAAACTGAAAACTTCAGGTTTTGATTATAAAAATAAGTTTACTTGCTTAGGGTCCTGGTTTCCTAGCAGGATTACATCTCAGGAAGGCATCCAAACACAGATACTTCTCACAAAAATAATAAAAGAAAAAGTTTTATTGAAAACCTGTTTCACTGATGAGGAACAGCTCCTATGCAAAATTTTTGACTAGGTCTATCTCAAACATAAGAAAATAGAAAGTTACTCATGGCATTAGATCTTTCTGAAATAGTCAATATACATAACTAGAGAGGAGTCAGTATAATAGATTTCCTGTAGAGAATCCAAGCTCTGTATGTTAATCTTGGATCTGTTGGATAACGCAAAGTGTATTTAATAATAAAGCCTGCCAATTCTCTTCCCCTCTGTTCTTCCCATCTCGGCAGACTACCAGATTTATGTTTGATTTCTTGGGTCTTTTTGTTAACTTTTTTTGCCAAAGAATTTGCTTTGATTGAACTCACTGGAAAGAAGTAAAAGCTGAAGAATGAGTTTTATGCTCCTCTTTGTCATTAGCAGTTCTGATATTCTCTCCTTAAGGCAGTAACCACTCTGTGCTATTGCATTGCTAGTAGCGAACACTGCCCATTCCGGAGAGGTATGCGGTGTTCCAGAGACAGTCCTGGTATGGATGACAGGGGACATCAGGCTATAGCAGGTTCCAGTTGCAGCAATACCTTCTTCCTATCTACTTTTCTCGGTTAATTCCAAGTGTGGTGATAGTAATTCTGTTCAAACAGAATGTGTTAGACTGTGTTTTAGGTAAAGGGCGAGATGTCTTGGTGAAAGATGGTATGACAAATTACGGCACAAGCATCAGAGCCAGAACTAATGGTGTCCTTAGCATTCAGTTCTGAAGACTATTCTGGGCTTCCAGACATAAATGAGATTTTACCTATATTATTTCAAATAAATTTTTGTTCGGAAAAGTTTGAGAGGAATACTACCTTGCAGTAGATCTGCTGCTGAGACTAGAAAAAGCAAGTGAGGTTTCAGACACACCAGCTTTTCTTCAGATCTGAAATAGAAGTGTTTGTATGCCTGAAATGTTGGTTCCATTTCCCAGTTATATCTATTTGCCTAATAAGAGTTGTTACTGATCTCTGCAAATTTGTCTACCCTGTGTTATTAGATCACAGTGGTTACAGAAACACTGCTGCTGCAATGTGTGACTTGCCTGCCTTGACCTTCTATAGGAGGTTCTCCCCTTTCCCCTTTCCTTTGTGTCATTGAATAGAAACCTTTTCTTGTAAATTTAACAACAACAACAACAAAACAGACAAAAGAGAGCTTTTGAGACAATCAGCAGGCCTGTACACTTTGCAGTCTTCCAGGAGGGACACTGCCAGCTGTGAGTTGCTCCTTTGTGTTGTCTTTAGAGCAGGGTACACATGCTTCGCTTTACCAGACTTCAGGTTGGGAAGCAAAAGGATGATTTCTGTCACTGCCTTCCTTTCCAGTGCCCAAACTGGAGCTTGCCTGTGTTTCCTGTTATAAATAGGAATCGATAAACATGTTTTGCCTAATTTCAAATCCACTTAAAGTTCATGGGTTTGAAATTAAAAACAGAACTTGAATCTTACGAGGTTTGTGTTCTGTTAGAAGCTGGCCTTTTGCCAGTACGTGTCTATTCATTTAACGTTTAGCCCTGGAATCAAATACATATCAGTTTGCTATACGAGGTCATTTGTATTTCTTTATATTCTTTTCATTACCTTTTTTACATCCGTTCCATTGGCATAAATTTATGGTTATGAAAAAGTTGCTGTCATAGGTGTTTGCTCTCTCATGAACATAAGACTTTTGCTTTGCCTCTTCATTTTGTGTTTCAAGTGTGTGCCTTCTGGTCTATTCCTCCATACATCCAAGTTAGTAAACAAAGGATGAAATCCACTTTATGTGAAGATTGTATTTTAGATGTTAATTTGTTTTGAATATGGAACAAAATAAAACATCAACAACCCATACTGAAGTTTGTCTTATCTGTTATGGTACTTGTTCCAGGCTGAGAGATGAAGCAATTTTGGATGCTGTTCAGAACACTGAGGAACAGGATCTTTCCTAGTGCAAACATGTGATTCCTTTTTTTTTTTTTTTAACGCCTTAAATCTCTCTTGTCTATAGTGCAGTTCTCATCAATGCTGTCTTGCATTATGCATGGAACCCCATGCAACCCTGATGCAGAAAATAATATAAAGCCTGCAAATAGACCAAAAATCATCTGCAGCATAGTATTTTATACGTTAACTTAGTAGTAGTCTATTGATTCCATATAGCTTCACTTGCTAATTTTATTATTTTTTCCTATTAAAAAAAAATTAAGCCAGGGGTTTTGCATGTATATACAAATAAATTTTAGTTGTTACTGGCATATTGTAGTTATGTGTTAGCAGGCATTTTTAAGAGGTATTGTACTGATTTAAAAAATTACATCTATGCTTTCCTTTGGTGGGCAGAAAAGTATTTATTTTTCAGTATTTTAAACTGTGAGGTGATTATGGGAGCCCGCTGTGATTGTAGCGGTTCATTGAAATATAATCTCTTTGTTCAAGGTTATCTGTGAATCAGATGCAATTTTCTTAAGTTTATTATTATTTTTTTTTAACAGACATCTGATCAAAAGCCTGTAACAAGCTCTTAGTCTGTCACTTCTGATACAATGTGAAATACTGATTATTTGAATTGCAGTGTGAATTTCATGATACATGTATGTTCTCTGTGTCTGAGTGCAGGAGACAGGATTTTAACATCAGTGTGATTATGAACTTTGAATATATTTTCAGTGTATATTCTGTAATATTTACTTAGCTATTGCTGTTTGAATAAATAAGCTTGTTGTAACTCATTGGTATTTCTCAGAAAACATTGCCCGGCACATACCTGTGAGTACACTTTTTAAACTGGTTTGTTAATTATAAATATATTCAGTAATATTTTTTGAGATTAAAAAACCCCCTTTTTATACTGTATCCTTGCACTGGGTGGGCAGTCTATTGTTGATTCCATTCTCTATTTTTAAAAAGGGATCACAGTGCACTATTTCACGTCAACCTGAGAAGGTAATGAAAGGCAATTCCATTTTTTGGAAAAAAAATTACAAAGGGTGCTGTTACTTTTATAGTGCTGCCAATTTCAGCATTAAATGTGTCATTTGAATACTATTTTTTAATAGGTTGAAGCAAAATTTGTGAATTCTGTGTACAATTGCTTAAGAGTTATGTTTACTTCTAGAAGCAGCAGCAGTGAAAAACTGAAGTTTTAAAGAACAGAATTTGTCAATATTCAAATGGTCTTGAAAATGTCCACTGGGATTTTCAGTGGCTGCATTACAGATGAAAAATAAATGATTGGAGATAATCTTACCAACTCATCTTAATTTTTCTCAAATTCAATACTTCAAGACAAAGAAATGGTGGTGGGAGAGGCAACTTAAGAAAATTACATTAACACTTCATTTTGGGATTGTTGGTTTTTTGCTTTAGCTGTAAATGTTATTAATGTCCCATTTCTTTCTGTTTTCCTTCCCACTGGGCGATGTATTGTATGAGGTCTGTAAGTAAAAATTCCACCTTAAATTTTACAGAAGTGTTAAACTGAGTATTAAGAGTTTTAGACGTCTGTACCACTAGAGGCAGATTTTTATTCCCCTCCCCCCCAAACGTTTTAGAATTTCACCATATTTTCTCTAAAGTCTTTGGATCAAAATTTGGATGTAGTTACTGAGTTTAAATAGATCTCTAATAAGAACTATTCTTCACTATCCTGCCAGCTGTTCTGTAATGCAGTCTGTGCAACTGATTGTAGTCGGTAGATGTTATAAATCATGTTATTTGTCCGCTGCCAACTTTGCCTCCTTCTCCAGAAAGAATCTGCCAGGCTGAATCTTAAAAGACCCTCTGTGGAGAGCATAGAACTTACGGTAGCCTGAAAAAGGGCTTCTTTCTCTCTTTTAAGGGTGGGTGAGGGGATCAGCAAAAGAATCTATAAAGATAAGGAGAGTGCAGAGCCACTGCTGGAGACTTTCAACAGCTGCTGTTTATTTTGAAGATGGCTCTTGGTTTGATTTGCAAGTATGAGTATGATGGATATGGAACTGGGATAAAGTTCATCTCTTTTTAAATTAAAATTAAACAAGAAATTTCAGTCACAAATTATGTGTCACCCTGGCTATAATCTACCCATTCACTTTACAAAATAAAGGAGGCAGCTGATTAAATTTAGCCAGCATGTTTTTTTGCCTGCTGTCTAGACAATTGGCTTGGTTCCCATTTCTCCGGTTATAGCTTGCTTTCTTGGTTGTAGGCCCATTCGACCACTTAACTGTTCTGCTGTCATTTGAACAGTGTGGTCATGAGGTTGGTAAAGAGTATGCAGGGATGGGCTTTTTTTTTCTTTTAAATCTTCAGCCGAGAATGTGGTACTAGTTAATAAGCACACAGAGGGTATCTGCTAATGCTGAATGAGTGTATTAGAGTGAAAATTTATCAGCTCCAGAATCAGCTCACTTTCTACTTTGGTGCTCCTAGAACTTGGATGAACCCTTTCACCTTATATTAGTGCAGAAGTGGTGTATGTGTTCCGATACTGTCTCTTTCCAACTGTAGTTTGTACATACCTTAGAAGTCAGTGAAACAAAGGAAAAAAACCAACCCTGAAAACAAAACCAAACCAAGTTCCTCCCTCCCTCCCCCAACTCCGAACCCAAACTACAAATAGAGACCTCACTTGTGGTCATTGTGCTTTGCATATACAGATCCTAATGGTACAGACATTTAGTTCTTGTCGAAGAGTTTTGCAGCAACATTTTCCCACTCTAAACAAGTGTGTATACCACAGTCTTACCACTGTACTGGGTGGTATATACATAGATGTGTGTATATATATATGTATACACACACACATATATATTTATAATATCCTGAAGATTCAAGCTGTTTCTTTTGCACTGACTGTTGCTATTTCTTGTGTACGATTTCCACGTTAGAGTTGAGGAGTAATGTATTTAGTCATGGGGTAAACTGGAGTTTAATTTTTAGTAACATTTGGGATGTAAGCTGACAATTTAATAAAAAAAGCACGTGAAAATCTTCAGTGTTCATCTATATGCAGTCTTTTGTAAATGAGGTTAGCCTTACGGTTGGAGACAACTGAATGCAAAACACTTGAGATTTGCCTCAGTGTTAGGTTAACAGTTGGACTTGATCTTAAAGGTCTTTTCCAACCTAAACAATTCTATGATTCTTTGATCTTTGTCAGTACAGCACTGAGCCTGAGCTGTATTCAGGCTTTACTTGTGCCCAGCCAACCTAGAAAGCAGGCAGAGCATATGTGCTGTTGCTTGCAGAAGGCTGTGTTGCTACACGTTAACTGCATCTCACAACATCTCATGACTCCAGTGGCTGCAGCAGAGGTCAGTAATTGTGCTGCTTGGTGCATTTTCATAACATACTACTAGAACTCAGCTACAGTTCACTTAGGGAAGTTACAGTCTGGCCAGGAAGCAGCACTTCCTTTGTAGGATGGATACATGAGGAACTCAAAATTGAATTTTCATGAGATACCATGATGATTCAGATGAAGCAGAGCTTTGTGTCCAGCCCATCCATAATCAAAAGCCTAATTTTTCCTTTGGAAACCTAGGCATCTTGGTGGATATCTTTTTAGTAGCTATATTGTCAGCTTCCATTGTGATTTTTTTTCTTTTTTTCTTTTTGAAGTCCATATAGTCCAAAATGCTATCTCATCTTTGCCTTGTAACTTCATGTGGCTTTTGACGTGACACCAGCAAGATACATCTCTCATGTGAATACTCCTGTATAGAGCATCTAAATAGACAACCTATCATTCATCTTAAAATTACAGGGATTTGTTAGACAATCTGTAGTAGCCAATTGTTTCATCCTTTCTGGGTCTACTTTCCTGATTGTCTGCATGGTGTGTGAGGTTTTTTTAAGTTTTTGTTGTGGTTGGTTGGCTGCTTTTTTTTTTTCCTTGTTTTATTCCCATGATGAGCACAAGGCTGGGCAGATGCCATCTGTTTTACATTGAAATTTATTGTACCTGCTACATTTTATTTTCTGAACCTGGCAGCCTGCAGTGTCAATGTCATGAAACTTTTCTCAGATTCTTTTTTTTCCCTCCTTTTTACCCCCCTACCCCCTTGTTGTTTGTACTAGGCTCTTACTAATCCTGATGGATAATGAACTGAAACCTGTGTGCCATTTTGCCCTGCCTCTTTCAAAGTGAGTTCATACCGCAGTTCCTCTGAAAACCATGTGTTTAAATCCTCCTTGATTTGAAGGTCTTTTCTGTGTTTTTCCTTACAGTTACACAGATTTCTAGTGTTTGGCTTCACAAATGCTCTGCAAAAATACTTTGCACCCTCCCCAAAAGTCTGCCTTTTTTCTTTAGTTAGTATTTTGTTTTTCATGCAAATGTCATAGTTATTCTTTATTTTCTTTCTTCAGGAAGCAAAAATTAGTTAATATTTTTCAGGTGCACTTTGCACTTCTCATGTAAAGGATATAGCCTCTGCTATTTTTTGGTTTCTGAGTCAGACACATGCTTCTGCAGAGGTAGTTCTTTAACTCTTGTTAATAAATAGAAGGCATTGTGTGGCTTCTGGATATCCTCTGCAAATTATATAGGTTCAATTTTATACGATGGAAAGGAAACATTGAATAGTTAGATTCTAATTCCAAACAAGGATTAATGTAGTAAGGAAGACAATATCCTCTTTAAAATCTATTTTTGTCTTTCCCTCCACTTCTGCTATACAGCTTCCAGACCTTCCCCCAGACCCATCCTGCCTGGCTTCCTTTGCCTGTTACAAATGTGAGGAAACATTTGCACATATCCTTACAGAGAAGCTTTGCTTATTTGTTGGTTATTGAACTTCATTTTCATAGCTTTATTTGCGGATTAGACCCTCCTAAAAAAAAATAAAATCAGTTTTGCTGCAACAAAATGAGAATTTTAAATTAATTGGGACTTTTTTTTTGGTGTAGAAGCTAGTACAGGCTTACTGCCAGCGAGTAAAAACTGTATCACAAGGGAGGAGAAAAAAGGCTACTCTCGAATCAGCTTTCATATTGTGTTGTGTGAGAGATTCCACATGTTGTTACTTCATACAAATGTTTTCTCCCAAGAAGCAGAACAAAGTATGATATTCAAAAGAACATAACAATAAAATATATGGATTAAAAAAAATCTGTCAGTTAAATGAGCAATATAATTCTTTAGTTCGCCTCCAGTGGGTCTGAGATGTTCATAGGCTGTTTTAAAATATGAGGAGTTCATTCTAGGACAAAGAGAGTTTTCTGTTTTTTACATTTTCCTGTGTAAATCATTGGTAGGGGGGAGGGAGAGAGAGAAAAAAGAGTGGAATTATGCTTTGGACGCTGATGCCTTTGCATTTTTGGCATTATGCCTTCTTACTGTTTTATTGTCTATTTTGGCTGAACTTGAAGTTCCAACCATGCTCCCTGCCAAAAAGAGGAAAAAAAAAAAGTTAGGTCCTTTAAGGATACTGAAAAATGAAGCCAGTTTTTGAATCTGCCACGTCCTGTAAGCAAATAAAAATGACTCTCTGTGGAGCTCAGATGTTACTTCCTGTTCTCCTTTGGATTCCAAGCAGGAATGGAGTAATTTTTCTCTGCATCCAAAAAAAGGGGGGGGGGGGAGCTGGGGAGAAAATTGAGGGCATCAAAGCAACACAGGAGAAATCTTCGAGAGGCTTCTATGCCGCTAACTTTTAAAATATGTGTAAAACGTTTTGCACCTTAACTAATGTATGTCTGTACTTGGAAAAAATGTGCAGCAACCCCCCCTCCACACCTCCCCCC